>PDNA01000011.1:15064-313639 GCA_002573605.1 Polytolypa hystricis UAMH7299 | reverse complement strand
ACGTTTTGCACTTTTTACGATGTGTAGCGGCAAGAAGAAGGGGTGGGTGGGATACACTCTGGAGGGGCGCTTTTCAAGTTTTTTTAAGCCAGTTTTTGGCTTCCTTGCAGGTGTTTTGTTGGTGTGTTTTTTTTCCCCAATGTGAAACAGGATTTTGTTTTATCCATCTTTTACTTACTACTGCTACTAATAGAAATGTATGGACCTATTTTCTTTTATCTTGTTTTGGCATATTCATCACGAAAAATTCCTGTTCTAAGAAAACAACACACATCACATCGCACGCGTCAAATATCAGACAACTGTACCGGCCTGCTTCTGCGTTTCAAAAAGAAGAAAAATAGAGGAATGATTCATCAAGAGAATCTAGCAAAAAATAATGCAAAAATGCAAAAAGAAAAAGAGAAAAATTGCGGGAAGATTTAAGGGAAACTTAGCATGACAAAAAAACAGAAGAAACCAGAACCACATGGCGTTGTGAGATTCACGAACGGGGAAAGAAAAATGATGGTATATCGAGGAGGAAGCTTTCGGATAGATGGGACGGATGAGTTAGGGAGTTCTAGAGTGTCGTGCGCGTTTTTTTCTTGAGAGGAATTTGAGAGGTGGTATCACTGTTGCGGATTGTTAGCTTCGATGTGGTTTTTTTTTTTATTGAATTGCCAAGTTCAATGCGTGGTGGTTTGGGCAGGGTGAGGAGAAAGTAACGTACCAAAAAGTAATCAGCAACGGGTTTCTTCGCAGGCATGCCTCTCGTATCCTGCGCCGCGGCGTCAAACACCCTATACCTCCTACCAGGTCCCAGAATCTGTTTCTCCATCTGATCATTCCTCAGCATTGTGCCCGCACTCCGTCCATACTCGCCGTTACTCTGCGCAATCGTGCCGCCATTACCCGCGTCCTCACTCAGTTCCAGAATCGCCGCCACGTTGCCGCAGCGGTAGCAGTAATTTGGCGCTGACCACACTGTCACAATGCCGCCGTCGAACATCTCCTTGAAGCCCTCCATGACAAGCTGATGTGCTCGCGCGATGAGTGATAGGTCGTTCTTGTAGCTGAAATGTTTGACGATGTCGGCACCGAAGAGGAAGCCTGCGCCCCGGGGACTCAAGCCCCAGCCTTCAATCTCGTCGGGGTCGGACCAGAGAAGGTCGCACATGGGTCCTTCGTGGGGGACTTCTTGCTTGCGGTCGATGAGGCGGATTTTATCGACGGTGTCGATTAGCGGAGAGAGGCCGCCGTGCACACAAAGGACAGCTCCCGTGGTGCCGGACGAGAGACTGCCCAAACTGTCTGATGTCGCGCCCGTTCCGGCAGGACCAGGCCGCGATGGTGCGCTGCTGGATATGTCTCGCGGCGGTAAGATGTCGCTTATATCGCTGGGGATGTCCTGCGAGCTTCCCCCGCCCCGCTTCCGATGTGATGTGTAAGTCACCTCCCTCGCTGCATTAAGCACTTCTATTTCTAGTTCCTCATCGCCATTAAGTAATGAGTTCGACTGTGACGAGCCCGATGGTTCCAGCTCCGAGCTCGCGCCCAGCACCAGCGCACCTAGCGCCAGGTAATCAAACACCTCGCAACAATACCGCCACACGTTCGCATTCCCATATTTACGGATACACTCGTCGTAAAACCCGTAGACAGTGGTGATCTGGCGGGATTCGTGGTTGCCACGGATCAGCGTGATGCGGTCAGGGTAGCGCACTTTAAGACATAACAACAGCAAGAAAGATTCGAGAGAGTAGAACCCGCGGTCCACGAAGTCGCCCATGAACAGATAATTGGTGTCCGGAACATCGCCACCCACGCGGAATAGCTCCATCAAGTCGTGGAATTGGCCGTGGATGTCGCCGCATATCGTCACGGGCGCGTCCACGGAGACCACGTTGCCTTCTTCGATGAGGAGCTCGCGCGCCTTGTAGCAGAGTTCGCGGACTTCTGGTTCGGGGATTGGACGGCAGGCGCGGAGTTGCGCGATGGCTCTGTGGTTTCATGAATGGAATATGTTAGTGCATCACGTTTCTTTCTTTGGCCAGGGATGGATATAGAGAGAGAAATGAGCGCGCAACGGGGAGATGGAAAGACGTAGATACCTGTCTAGGTCACTCATGATGAGCTGGTTCGGCACCGAGTGCCTCACCCTCCTGTGCGGTTTCCGCTATCGGGCCCAGTCCGACGATATCCCGACACTAACGAAGGCGCTGCTGAGAAGTTGAGGGTCGTAGCTGAAGCCACACGTGCGCACGTAAAGAAAGGTAACTCGCGGATTTATCTCTGGCTAAGTATATGTAATATTGGCTTTAGCGTAGGAATGAGCTAGACAAAGTGTGATTGAGACGTCGTTGAATTGTGTTATATCGACTCTTCAGCATTGCGGGATTGAGGTGTGGGAGGGAAGCTTCAAACTTTGTGGTTACGATGGATTCACGTTCTGGAACCGGCTGACGTAAGTAAGGCACGACTGAGAGATAGATAAGATTAGATTAAGCTTATTTACGTCAACCACGCCGGAAGTATGGCTTTATATTGACTTCAATGACTTTTATTGAGAAACGCCCTTGTCGCCAGCTGCGAAATACGTTCAATAAGGGGGATAATGACCTTCGATGCACCGTCAATTGTTTTACTGTGTTCTAGCTGGTAAGCTGTGGCTTGCGGGAGGTCCATATTCTGGGCACTCCGGCTTCAATGGATTAACAATAATCTTAATTCTGACCTGGCACTTCAGGCAACAGCCAATCTTCTGGAGAGATAGTTAACCGGTGCCAACCAGCTTCATGTCGTGAAGAGGGGGTTGGTGATATCTTCCGCCAGGCCAGCGGCGTCAGCGGAACGTTGGAGGCCAGACGGAGACACGTGATCGTTAACAATCCCAGGCAGTCTATTGGCTGGATTAGATGACATAATCTCACAAAGCAATTAAGCTTCTAAACTTCCGGCAAGCGGAAGTGCAAGAGAGTCAACCCTCCCCTCCGTCCAGCCATTGACCGTTATGACGCCATCTGCGGGCCGTTTACAACGTTCTATCTGATTTAGAAGTACGTAGAATATACACTGATGACAACGTATATTCCAATTGCTCTGCTAACAAGTGCTCAACCAGCGAACTGCAATCCCACGAGGGTTCCGCCGTGGAAAAACAATACAATGGCATGTTCCTGCCACCACGACATCATAACATAAACCCAACATTATCTCCGCGATCCCTATTTCTCTCCTTTCCCGACAATGCCTCCTCATCTCCACCCGCGTTCGCGGTCAACCACCTCTCTCTTCGCCGCCACACTCCTCGCATCCTTCTTCATCGTCGGCGTGCCCCATGTCTTCCCGTGTCCGGCTCCCCGACGCGCTCTCGCAGATTCCCAAACCATATTATCAGAAGACGGACAGCAGAAGATAATACGGAAGCGAAGGAGAAAAGTATACGAGGACCAAGGACAAGCCAGCGCAGCTTCTCCGACCGAGTGTGCTGCCGCTCAAGAGTTGAACGAGGAGGCAGCCAAGTTCCGCCAGATGGAGGAAGAGGCGAAGGCCATGGCGAAAGTCGGGCGCGAGTGCCCTGTTCCGAAACCCGGTGGATTGGTGGGTGAGATTCTGGGGTTTAGGAATCGAAACGAGAGCCGTGGGCGGGACGGCGTGCCCCGTGCGGATATATATTCTCGGTAGGAGAGACTAGCGGAAGACTGATAATTTTTTGTCGTCTTCCTTTTAAGCTTAAGGTTGTAGACTTGGATATCGTGTACAATGGTCCGATGGGACTTGGACAGAGTTTTACAGTGGTATTTTGATGTCTGACTATCTTCTATTGATGTACAACATGTCTGAATATACTGCATTTTGGGTGGGTAGCCCGGAGGGAAGGGCGATATTTTTGTTGTCTGTACCACTATAGAGAAGAGCTACTAAAAATCTACACACTTCATTACTGTCTTCAGATATTTACTGGTGACTGCAAAGCTCCATATTGGACCATCAAGCGTACATATGGTGCAGGCTTCAACAACTGATTCTCCAAACACTTGCATGAATTTCTGATTGGCTCAATATTTGATCAAAACAGACCATGACATTATCTATCTAGAAATCATATAGGTGCGGGCAGTTGAAATGGACAATTTCCCACGTATGTATTGCACAAAGACAGGGATAAATCCATATTGTTGAATTATGACCACCGCGAATGTCGAAAGAACCTTAATCAGTACCCCTTCCTCCCCCTCCTCGTGCAAAGAGCAAAAAAGTCCATCAATACTGGAAAAAACAACTGCTGCCTTATCAAATGGGCCTTAGAACACGAATGCTGACGACTTCAAATAACGATATGCTCCAACATGATTGGGCTCAGCGCCTGTCAGTGTCTACTTACATAACGTCATATGCATGCAGCGCCACGATCCACGCACCATCACCCGCCTCGATGGACACGTCGAAACAAATCAGTTATTTCGAAGAACGAGGATACACAGGGAAACCCCCTGTACCAGATCAAACCAACCAATACGATAAACGACTGCCTGACACATCGGGACACATTTGACCGTGGTTTTGTCTCAGCCCCCTCACAAAATCCATTGCAGGGATGAGCAAAAAAGACCGGCGAGTACAGGTTTCACGAGATCGTCCGATTCGACAAGAGTATTATAACCAACAATGACTTTCACTACCTCGTATATCCCCCATGTTGGGATGTAAAAGTCTATTAAGTTAATTGGAAAAGTGACCATAGCTTACGGGCTCTCGGCCTCCATAGGCTCTAACATATATGGCCGGAGGCAGGATGTTAGTGATGCATGCGACGTCAGCAGGGGATTAAAACAATGCTTATCTCTCCTGAGGAATTTTGTTCCATTGCCGATTTCAACGATTTTTTTCTCCCTTTCCTTTCCTTTCCTCACGGCACAGCATTCTCTTGCGTTAAGATCAAGGCCTAATCTATTTAACCTATGGAAAAACGCGGGTTCATACTTCTCTTCTGAGTACCAAGCGACTATCATTGTTTGTATAGTTAGATACCACGGGAGACCGGCTAGTTGCACATTTCGTGATGTCTATCAGGAGCATCAGGAGCATCAGGAGCAGTAAGACGACAAGCTCGTCGACGTCTACGTCTACGAAATCGGAGGGGGATATTACAAGGAAGCCAATCGAACCGCAAGTCCAGTCCCCGAAGTTAGTATACTCCCGTCGTGGACGATCTGGGAACCGCAGCCGTTGTCGCTGATGCATGCTCCAGAATAGACACATCTGTTGGCAGTTTTAGCACAGAACCAAAACTGCAGCAGCCATTCTCTTCGTTCGAAATCCCAACAATCGGACCCTCGCCGTACTCAGGGTTTCAGTATAACCAGTGCCTGTTCGAATTAGGTGTGGCACCTGACGAATGGACACGATTTGGTGCAGATTTTGCGAACGCGCTTCAGCTCAGATTATCAGAGAAATGGGCAGTTTGGAGCGTCGGTGTAGGTGTCGGGATTGTTTCGAATATCCCGCTACCAGTTGTTGGCACTGCGTCGGGATACTACGCTGGGAAAGCGATGAAGGATCGGTCAATAGCGAAAAAGGTTCGGGGCGGATGTGACGAATTAGACACTATGCTGAGACACTGGAATGAAGAGGTTTTTAAGGAGAAGGGTTTTAGAGTGGCGGTATATGTACCCAAGAGCAGGCAGAAGGGCCCAAAGGACTCCAAGGACGAAGATGAAGATCTCAAAGAGAAAAACGACACAAACAAAAAAGGCGACAACAAGGGCGACAAAAAGGAGAAGAAGGAAGCTAAGAAGCTGGAGAAATATTATACCGTTGTTGTGGAGGATCTTGCATTGCCCAAGGCTGGAGTCGGAGAACTGGCGGGCCACGAAATCATGGAGCTCGAAACCCCGCAAACGCCTTGTCCGACATATTCTTCGCCTCTAGAGCCGCCAGCATACAGGCTGAATGAATTTCCGGCCGAGCTAGATGATAGCGGCGTGCATCGCCCGCGTCAAAAGGAAAGAACACAGGAAATTTATGAGATGGCAGCATGAGCAGTTTCCTCCGGTAGTCACCTTTTTTTTTCTTTCTTCACAGTCATTTGGGGCTTAATCAGGAGCACAGGGCGAAGTAGAGCTATGGGCGCCTTTGGGTCAACGAGAAAACCGCGAAAATAAGAGTAGGGTTGGCCATGGCAGAGCGAGCTGGTGGAAACGGTGCTGGCGTATAAACGCCATTCTAGTCAGCAAGTCTTCGGAGAGGAGGAAGCAATGTATTCCCTAAGCATTGTCAGACAGAGATCGAGGCTATTGCGCTTTTTCTTTTTCGCGCTGCAGCCTTGAGACTGAAGAATCGATATTATTCACTTCTGCAAACATAGCGCAACGATAATCCCTCAAATATTAGCATAGCGAGTATGCGCGCTGTCTTGGGCGGTTCGACAAAACACAGGCGCGTATGCGCAAGTTTCCACAATAGGCCGTAAGGTTGGGCTACTAGTCTCGCGGGTGTGGCTCTCATTAGAGTCTCCGCCCATAGTTAAAGTCGACTACAACCCGCATAGGTACCCTTTGAATCCTTTATCATCTTGCGAATGAATAAAATAGGGGCTGGTAAAAGGAGCATGGATATGTCACGTGCTCGTGGGTCTAGATCGGATATTTTACGCGCACTTGCCGCGATTAACCGCTGGCTGAGATATCTATCTCCTGGGCCCCAAAGGACGTGTTTACTTGGCATAGATGTGTACCTGGCAGCGAGAGATCTACATTTCGATAAAGGTGCTACAATGGACCTTCTTCAGCAAGCGCTCGACATTTGCAGGAATCCAAAGCATCCAAAATGGATCTGTCCACTCCTCCTCTTCGCAGACAGCTTACTATGCGCTCTCATAATATGGAGGATACCTTGTATGGAAACCCCTTTTCGTTGCAGCATTCTGAACAATTGGGCTGACAAGGGCGTGGCTCTCCCACTGATATAGACACAGAAATAGACTGGACGACGTACATGCAACAAGTTTCCCTTTTCCTCTCCGGCGAACGTGACTACTCCCTCATAAAAGGCGACACAGGCCCGCTCGTCTACCCAGCCGCGCACGTATACATTTACTCGTTCCTCTACAAATTGACCGATGAAGGCCGCGATATTGCGTTTGGGCAGGCCATTTTCGCCCTCTTGTACTTCGTCACATTGGCTATTGTGATGGCATGCTATCGCGCCGCAAAAGCGCCGCCGTATATATTCCCACTCCTTGTGCTTTCGAAGAGGTTGCATAGTGTTTATCTGCTGCGACTGTTCAATGACGGAATAGCGACGCTCTTTCTTTGGGCGGCGATATACATGCTGCAGAGGAGGATGTGGTTTAATGGGGCTATACTGTGGAGCGCTGGACTGGGCGTGAAAATGACTCTGTTGCTCGTAGCTCCAGCAGTAGGGATTATTCTTGTCCTGGGTGCAGGCTTGTTTCAAGCTGTGGGTTTGGGTATAGCGGCGTTACTCTTGCAGGTATGTTCCCTACTATTTTCGGAGGGTTTGGCGCAGTAGGAAAACGGTTATGTGCTTTTACGTTTGAAGGGCAACGTTATGCCTCCCTTTTCTATACTGATAGGTTGACGGATAGGTGCTCATTGCCATTCCATTCCTCCAAACCAGTCCGCTAGGATATATCTCAAAAGCATTTGAGTTTACACGGCAATTCCTGTTTAAGTGGACAGTGAACTGGAGATTTGTGGGCGAAGAAAGATTTCTTTCTAGAAATTTCGCGCTCTCATTATTGGTTGCACATATGGTGCTGCTATGCATATTCCTTGCATTCCGTTGGATTCGTCCCTCACAAAAAGACCTAGTACAGTTTCTCAGGGACACTGCTAGCGGAAGGCAACAGCCGTCACAAGTCATGCCCTCCTTCGTTGCATCGACCGTTTTAATATCCCTTGTCATAGGACTGCTCTGCGCACGCAGTCTTCATTATCAGTTCTATTCATATCTCGCGTGGGCAACGCCATTTCTTCTCTGGAGATCTGGACTGCATCCGGTACTCATTTATACGGTTTGGGCGGCGCAAGAGTGGGCGTGGAATGTTTACCCAAGCACAGACGCGAGTTCAATGACGGTTGTAGGGTGTCTGATAGTCCAGGTCCTGGGGATGCTCTTGGGCGGAGATCGAGCAGTAGAAAATACTCCGACCCAGACAGAAGACAAAAATAAAGTGGCTTAGCCAAATGCAAAGAAGAGTTAGATTGCAGGGTCCACTGTGATTCCGCCCCTGCACCACGGAATGATGTGGGTTGTAAGGCAGCGCCCCATACTCTTCGTCAATGCCAGTAAAAATTGGGAGCACGGTGCTTCCACGGCGGACAGGTTGCCCAGATGGCTTCGAACAGGAGTAATCCAGATATGCCACCCGCTTCTTTTCAATAGTCGTCCTCATTATCTAAGGGCGGCAATTTTCCAGCGTTCGACTCCTCCTCGTTGTCATCATCATCATCATCATCATCATCATCATCATCATCCCGTATAGTTGGCCTGACAAACTCCTTAGGCCTACGCTATCAGTTAGCAAGTGCCTCTTACACGTTCCGGATAAAGATCCTACAAACCAATACCGTGCTTTCCGCCAGGCCTTTTGGTCTCTCACAATATTTATGATCTCGCCAGCCAGTTTGTTGTCTCTTTGTTCGAGCGCGTTCAGATCCACCAGGACGTAAGTTCCCCGCTTCATCCAGATGGTGGACCGAAATCTGGCAGGCAACTCTACCAATAATGACTCTTTAGATGGTAGCTCTACAGAGTAGACATTATTCCCCGTCGCTCTAAGCACCCGCGCAATTGTCTGGCCTTCGGTGAGAGTGTCAGGCGGTGTTAGCGTCTCTTCCACTGTTGCTAGCAATTTTCTCCTCGGCGGAGCCATTTTTCTCCTTTCTTTTGCTTATTCAAGACTCAAGTATCAGAAAACAGAGATCGATGGTGGTTGGCGCTGGAACTTTGTTGATGATGTCAAGCTGAACTTTTTGACTTTGGTGGGAGAAAATTAAACTCGTGGGCTCACGTGCTTCAGGTACTACCTTGACACGACGCCAAGGCAAAGCGATCGCTGGGCGTAACCATTCCAATATCTACAAAAAAGATCTGAACCCAAAATATACAACCGAAGAAACCAGTCTGTATGATCCAAAGCAATTGGATTCCACTTCTTGACATCAATAATAAAGGGCTATTTATGTTATCACGCGTATTTCTGGTGGCATAGAGAAAGCAAGCCCGTGTGCGGCGCCCCCTTGTATTGGAGGATTATCCTCTAAGAACTGAAAAGGCCATCCGCGGAGAAGGTGATATGGATTGGCATAAACATGGGTCATTGAGTTGAGAGAAGAACTCGCTCGATATTTGGCCAAACATATCAACGTCAGGGGCATCCTTATGCATTGGCAGGGGGGCCCCTCAAGGCGACTATTTTCATTCACATTTTCTTTTTACGCGAATCTGTGCTCTTCCTTGATGTACTGGCTACTCTGCCAGCGAGAGAAAAAACGTTTACGACTAATAGGAGAAGATGTTTAGCCCACGAAAGTCCTGCCTAGATGTTCCAGACCCTTCGCGGCAAGGCCTTCCATATACACTTGACGTCGTCTTTTCTCGTTCGTTGGTCGCCCGGCCCGTCACCGGCGTTGACTCCGCAGGAATAAAGTCTTGCCAGGTGGCACAGCATCGATGCGGACCAACAGGCTTCCTACCAAGCTGTATCGTTTCCCCGTGGTAGCTGCTTTTTCCCGCGCCATGCGCCCAGACTACAGCAGGTGGATGGTTAGCATGCAGCTATGTAATGCACAGGCATCCATAAAACTGAGGGGGATCGTTGGCGATGGCATTTACAGCGGTATTTTATGCTAAAAGACTTTTAGAACTCCTTGGTAGATGCAGGAACACAAGAAACACAGAGGATATGTAGTACCTTTGATGTGAGAGAATCAACAATGGTTTTTCAAACAGTATTACTGGAATGCTATGGCTCATCATGCACTGTAGAGTTTTGGCTGTAACTCAGGAGTGATTATCTAGATACCCCTCTTTGATGGATTTTATTGTAGCCAGCTTGTAAAACAGCTTGTCTGGGAAGATTGTGTAGCTTGAAATTCTGGTTCAGGGTGTAGCAAAAAACAATCTGCAGGGATGAATCATTGTCACTTGCATATTCTCAGTCAATTGGTGGTGTCTATGATGATATTAGAACAGAGACAGTTGGGTATATCGGAGCTTGATTACGCATGGGGGCTCAGCGAGTGCACACTGTACTAGCTACATAGCTTGGTACTATGTATGTAGATACCACTGTAGTAAAATATCAAGTATAGAAGCATGGAAGGAAACCTCAGAAATAAAACTGTATTTCTAAATAGTGAGATGCCCAAGAGGCAGCAGATAGCTTTTTGCTAGGAGTTTATAGTGAGTAACACATGTTAGTGTTGGGTGTTTGTTCTCTTTTTTGGCGGAGAAGTTCTGGGTTTTCTGAGAAAATCCCCCCCACTGCGGCTCTTCTTTTCCCCTCCCCTCATCGCTGCTGAGCCTGACGACACCTTATGTAACTCCACTCTTTCCTCTCTCGCTGCCAACAACATTTCGGGCCCTGCCATCCATCCTTTCTTTTCTCGGGGGTCAGGAGAAGGTGAAGGAGTCCTATCCCTTCCTTTCAACAATTCACCTTTGTTCCGCATCACCGTCTTGTTTTAGGTTCGCACTGCCTACCTGACCTCGCATCGCAGTCCAACCACGCCAGCCTTTATCACACAAGTAAGCGGTTCCCGCAAAACCAATTCTTAGTCTAAGCAATAGCTATCCCCCCTATCCTGCGATCGGGTTCTTTTGGTGAACATTCATTTTTTCCGTCGCCTTACTTACTGATGTTCTGTTTATCATTCACTGTTAGGTGCTAAGTAACCTGTTGGGGCTCCGATAATAGCGTTGTGATTTTTGTTCATTAATCCTCGTCGATTCAACTCATCCCGGCACAACCCCGCCAATACTCCCAAGATAACCCCGTTCCAACTTTCCCTCCTCCAACCAGAACACGAGTGGCTCAAAAGTCATTCATATCATTTCAAAATGGATGGCAATGATGAGCTCATGGCCACGGTCTATCGTAAGATCGAGCGGGAGAAGGCCCTTATCAACGCCGCAACCCACATGCGACAATCGACCGATAATACCCTTGTCCAGCAGCGAGTCGACGCGAGTATCCGCGACAGCCGCAAGAATATCGTCTACCTAGAGGAAAAGATGCAGGAGCTGCAGCTTCGTAAAATGAATCGTGAGAGCGGGCAGACCTCCCCTGGCTCTCCTACACAAACACGGGATGGGAGCCGTGGGTATGGAGAGGCGCCTCCACCCCCGCCAAAGGACTCGAGTGGCCAGTATATTCACGGTGATAGGGGCGACTACGGTGATGTTGGTCCCGGTGGATATAGCCAAGGTGGAACAGGTGCAATGCCGCCTCGAGCGCCGTTTGGTGATCCCAGACCTGATGCTGCAATTCCAAAAGCGCGACCGAATTTTACTAAACTTGGTAAATACTCTCTCACCATAGATTCAGAGCCAACCATGACAGTTATTATGTCTGCGTACTCGATTTACGCTCGCTAACTACCCTTTTGTGCGCGCGCAGATTTGATTAAATACGATACCCCATTTTTAGGCCCAAAGATCCAACTTATGTTGTCCCAGCTGGAGTTTAAATTGAGCGTTGAGAAACAATATAAAGATGGCATTGAGAAGATGGTGCGATTATATCAGGATGAAGGAGACCGAAAGAGCCGTGCAGACGCCGAGGGACGACGGATTGAGAGCAATCAGAAGATGCAACTCTTAAAACAAGCGCTGAAACGATACGAAGATCTCCACGTTGATATCGAGAGCGCTGATCACCCCGATGGTGAGTGCTGGCGAGCTTTCTCTGCGCTTTGGAATGCAGATGGAGCGTAGGCAATGTGTATTTGTGCTAGCTAACATTTTCTTTTCCTCCAGATGAGAGTTTAAATTCACCAAATATGCGAAAGCCACTTACGGGGCACTTGACAATGCGGATCCATGCCGTGAAAGACGTCGACCATGCCGCCAGTTCCCGATTCTCAAGAGGACCGGAGACATTCGTTATAATGAAGGTGGAAGATGCCATCAAGGCAAAGACCAGGGCAACTCGCACCGATCGATGGACAGACGAAACATTTAACGTCGATATTGACAAAGCCAACGAAATTGAGCTCACAGTCTACGATAAATCTGGAGAACGCCCTACGCCCATTGGAATGCTGTGGGTTAGAATTTCGGATATTGCAGAAGAGATGCGCCGGAAGAAGATTGAAACCGAATTCAATGCCTCTGGCTGGATGCCTGCGGACAAAATGGAGCAAGGAAGTGGGGTGAGACCTGATACGCACATCCAGTCTGGTAGTCACCAAACCCAAATATCGGGCGGTGGCCATCAGCCACAAGGAGCGCCCATGGGTCAAAATGCAACAGTTATGATCGATTCTTGGTTCGCTCTGGAGCCGGTGGGCAGGATCCACCTCACCATGAGCTTTGGTATGTTCTTCTTCTCCATGGTTTCGGCTTGGTGTCTCTAACTCTCTGCAGCAAAACAACTTAAGGATCGGCGACCCTTTGACATTGGTCTTAATCGACAAGGTGCTGTTCGCCAGAAGAAGGAAGAGGTTCACGAGAAACAAGGTCATAAGTTTATTACTCAGCAGTTCTATAACATTATGCGTTGTGCTCTCTGTGGTGACTTCCTTAAATACGCTGCTGGAATGCAGTGTGCCGACTGCAAATACACCTGCCACCGGAAATGCTACCCTAAAGTCGTGACAAAATGTATAAGCAAGGCCAACTACGAGACAGATCCAGATGAGGAGAAGATCAACCACCGTATACCACATCGCTTCGAAGGATACTCCAATATTTCAGCGAACTGGTGCTGTCACTGTGGTTATCTCCTGCCGTTTGGCCGGAAAAATGCCAAGAAATGCTCAGGTATGGCGGCACTCCACGCTTCCAGCATAAAATGGGGGTTACTAACTAGCTTCTAGAATGCAGTCTTACCTGTCATGCTCACTGCGCGCATCTTGTTCCGGACTTTTGCGGCATGTCTATGGAAGTTGCGAATCAAATTCTCGAGACCATTATGAGGACCAAAAACCATAATAAGTCCTCATCTGTCAGCGCAGGAATGAGTGCTCGAACTATGCGACCTGGAGGCCGCCCACAAGCAGCAGTAGAGGCGCTGAAACCACAGGATGCTGGCTATGGGGCTCCTGTGAAACCTGCGTCTTCGGATGCTGTAAGTGCTGCACATAGTTCGTATACTCCTCAGACTCCTGTGGGGCCACCCAAGCAGGGTATGCCTCCTCCTCGCACATCTTCATCCAGTACCGCTGCAACCGCAGCAGCCGTTGCTGCTGGAATGCGCCCACCTTCTCAAGGAGCTGGGTATTACGACAGATCGTCTACAGATTATACTGGCGGCAGACCGCCGGCGGATCGTGAGCAGCCACAACCACAACCACCGTCACACGCACATTACGATCCAAGCGCCTATGCCAGTGTAAGTACCTATGCGCAACCTCCACAACTCCCTCCGATCCAATTGCAGCAACAACAACCGCAGGCTCCACCGTACGCAATGCAACAGCAACAGCAGCAGCAGCAGCAGCCTCACT
Source organism: Polytolypa hystricis UAMH7299 (assembly GCA_002573605.1). Taxonomy (NCBI): domain Eukaryota; kingdom Fungi; phylum Ascomycota; class Eurotiomycetes; order Onygenales; genus Polytolypa; species Polytolypa hystricis. Next base: position 299,960 of record PDNA01000011.1, on the reverse strand, counting down.
ATCAACCGCCACCGACCCAACCCCAACAACAAATGCCTCTTACGTCCCCTCCAACTTCTGGGCCCCTTGCGGTCAAAGAGCAACAGCCACCTGCTCAGTCACCTCAGCAGCCTAAGATGAGAATTGGCCTAGACCATTTCAATTTCCTTGCTGTTCTTGGAAAGGGTAACTTCGGAAAGGTCATGCTTGCTGAAACCAAGACATCCAAGAAGCTGTACGCGATCAAGGTTCTGAAGAAGGAGTTTATCATTGAGAACGACGAAGTGGAGAGCACTAAATCTGAGAAACGGGTTTTCCTAGTCGCAAACAAGGAGAGACACCCGTTCCTCCTGAACTTGCACGCTTGTTTCCAAACAGAAACCCGTATCTATTTCGTTATGGAGTATATTAGCGGTGGCGATCTCATGCTTCATATCCAGCGCGGCCAGTTCGGACTAAAGCGAGCGCAGTAAGTCAAGTAGCTTTCCGTTTTTAGAAAGATGAACGGTTAAACTGACAGTGGGCAGATATTACGCGGCGGAGGTCTGTCTGGCGTTGAAATACTTCCACGAGAACGGAGTCATTTATCGTGATCTGAAGCTTGACAACATCTTACTGACACTAGACGGCCATATTAAAATTGCTGACTATGGCTTGTGTAAAGAAGAGATGTGGTATGGCTGTACCACCAGCACATTCTGCGGTACACCAGAATTTATGGCGCCTGAAGTACGTCTCCATATATATGCCTGACCTTGTATTTACTGTTGCTAACGGTGATCAGATTTTGCTGGACAAGAAATATGGCCGCGCGGTTGATTGGTGGGCATTTGGTGTTTTGATCTATCAGATGCTTCTCCAGCAATCGCCATTCCGTGGTGAAGATGAGGACGAAATTTACGACGCTATTTTGGCTGATGAACCTCTTTATCCCATCCACATGCCACGCGATTCAGTATCCATCTTGCAGAAACTCTTGACCCGCGAGCCGGAATTGAGATTAGGATCCGGCCCAACTGACGCTCAGGAGATCATGTCCCACTCATTCTTCCGCAATATTAACTGGGATGATATTTACCATAAGCGTGTCCCACCTCCATTCTGTCCTCAGATCAGCAATCCGACCGACACGAGTAACTTTGATCAAGAGTTTACTAGTGTCACTCCTGTTCTAACTCCGGTGCAGTCTGGTAAGTACTTCCACGCCTCTGTTATTTCTTGTGGGTATAATATTGGATTGCTAACATTCTGCTCCACAGTTCTTACCCAGGCAATGCAAGAAGAATTCCGAGGCTTCTCATACTTTGCGGATTTCGTTTAAGCAGTTATCGTACGCTTATGAAGGGCGATGCCGTTGTTCATGGTATTTGTTTTTATTGGCCTGTTCCTACGCATGGACAACAATGGCCTTATTATAGCCTACTATCACAAGGGCAAATTGTTTTTTTGTTTGTTTTTGTTTGCTTTTTATCTCTTTTTCTTTTTTACGTAATGAGCCTTTCTTTCTTGAGCATTTCATACCCCTAAGATACCATGAATGAAAAGGAAGCAGGAGGGCTTATGATCAATAGATTGATTGGTGGACTGGTCTAGCTTCCAGAGATTACTGGCTGGGAAAAGACCAATCTTACACCGGGAGACTGGCCTATTGTCTCAGTACCCCATTTGATCCTCTCTACGTTGCTTGTTGTCAGCTCCTCCGTTCTTTCCTACTTTCATCTCTAGAGAAATGCCGGATTGCAGGATGTGGCCAAGGGTCCAGATCTAATGGAGTAAGATGCATGGCTCGTTGTGCTTGAGTTAAAAGAAAAAAAGGGAGAGGCCGATAATTTTGGGCGGTTTGCAATGTGCTTGAATTTCTTTGACACCCAAAACGCCACTCTTGTCCTATTATCTTTGTTTACGGCTATTGCTATACCCCTATAGTGTCTAGTGCTTTCTTCACGCAGAATGGTTCGAGTTCTTTCCTGCATAGCCTGGCATTAAGGGCGGAGAGGTCGATGCCTTCCTGGAGATTCGCGTGCAGTCCATTGTCACGTGGGCATGTGAAAGTGGCCCCGACCTATCGTATAGCTAGTATGAAGTAGGCATAGCGCGATATTATCTATGCTGTATTGGGACTAGCATGCCGGGCTCGTCGACATGTTATACCATCTCGAAGCATCTCAGGGGGGCTCTCACCTGTTGACTTCACTTCGTTGATACCCTTTCACTCCATGAATCGAACCTTCCGTCAAAAAGCCCACTTAATCATCTCTACATAATGAATCCACTCCCTTAACTACAGGGACATCAGCTACTTTCCGCTCTCGGAAAAGAAAAAAGCGCCTACCTTGAACGCTGACCTCTTTGTGCCTGGAGAACAAGGACGTTGTTGAGCGGCGGTTGTGTTCTTTGATCTCTGATTCTCGGTGCGGACTATATTAAGGACGTGTTATCGCTGATCACTTGTAAAGATGGCTTCTCTGAGCAGTATTCGTGATCACATCTTCTCATTTCTTTCGTTGCGAAAACATACAGTTGAACAGCAGAACCAGAACACTTTAGACCCAGCATCGTCGCCTGCAAGAGTGACAGAACACTATCAGACCAATCAAGCCGATTCCAACTCACAGGACAGCTATTACAAAACCTCTAGGCGTGAAGGAGATATGTATCCTGCAAAGGGAATGTATAACTCTCTGTTTTCCTCAGAACCCGCCAACCTAGGCTCCAGCACGCCATCAACTCCTATTCGCTCTCACCGCAAGAGAAAGTTTATCTCCGAGCACTCAGACATCTCCCCCTACAGCAGCGATGACGCTTATACCAACCTCGACGGACCTATGCTTGTAGACGACTCACCCAACCCAGCCAAGCGCCTTCGACTCTATACTCGATCCCGTGGGTTTGGTAGGAAAATGCATAATGGACATTTTGTGTTTGATGATGAGACCCTTCTCAATGGAGGGGAGCCATTGTCAAGCTTGTCACTGGAGCCTGATAGTACGATGTGGGATTCACAACAGGTCTTGGAGCATAGGGGCCTAGAATTGCAACCACAGCGTGAGAGTGCACCATCTCCTGAGGAATTGAATATATCGATACCGCCTAAGTTTGATCGCAACAGCTCGCGTTTTGGAATCGATCAGGTGGAAGGTGAGGAGGATTCGGCAGATGGTGAGGATACAGGAGATAATGAAGAGTCAAGTTCGGATTCAGATTCCGACTCCTCTTCAGATTCAGATTCAGATTCCGATTCAGACTCAGTCTCATCTTTAGCCTCGACCATATCAGAGGTGCAGTCTGACCCTGAGATGATATATGAAGATGAAGAGGAGTCGGAATCTGATATGCTTGAATCTGAGGGTGAGGATGTGGCCTCTCCACAGGAAGACTCTTCGGATGAAGAATATAATCAGCAGTCAGAGTCCGAATTTGATGTATCCGAATCTGATATGTCTGAATCTGAAGATGAAGTTGTGGCGCGACCACGTCAGCCGTCTACGCCACGGCGAGAAAGCTCACCCACCTTAGAGCCTTATCGCCCGTCTCCGAAGGTGGTTGATAGAAACCTGTCAAATTACATTGTTGCACGGGATGCCGAGGAAAGCGATCTTAGCGAGGATGAAGTCCTCCCCCAAAAGGAGGAGAAGAAGCAAGTGAAGGGGAAACAGGGTAGAAAGGATTTCGTGCTTCATGATATCGAAATGGAGGCAGCTAGAATGCGTGCAGACTCAGTCCGACCTCCACCCGGCCACTGGTCGGAGCCAGAGAAGGACCTCTACTGGCGCATTAAGCGGAGAGGTTTCGAGCCGCTTGTGCCTGGGAGTTGGAAGCTCGATTTTGATGCCCTTCATGAAGATATGTATGCCTGGGGCACCACTCCAGCATATATTAGTTCGTTGTATGGCCGTGAATTTCATGGTAAGTCACCTTTGTAAGACGATGGACTGCTGCATCAGTGAACTGACATTCAATTGAAGCAATCAAGTATCTTCGTGACCTATTCGCTCTCGGTAATAACGTACGCGGTCGCTTGCTCACCCGTCTTCGGCCCTCGCTCGTAATCCATCGAATCGTGCGCGCATACATCAAGTGGGCCTTGCAGGACGCAAATTTGCATAACCGCCCAGATGCCATTCCTATCCACATTATCTACTCGCGCAATCCCTCCCAAGATACCCAAGACGCGGTACAGAACGTAAAGAACCGTCTAATCAAGCTGGCAAATCGTTACCGCGATGCCTGGAGCCTGAAACCCAGCGCTGGCACCTACTTTAACGGAAGTGGACTAGAATGTATAAAAAACTATGAGGCGCGTACATTCCCTGTCCTTGTGGGATTTTTAATCTGCGGACCAATCGTCGGGATCTTTACGCTTGATTCGAATCCCGAGATGTACCCCGTCCTGGAGGAGTGGGATGAGCCTTTTCGGTACCATGGCAAGTTTGACTTCTCGGATCCTAGCCAAGACGTGTGGAATGCGTTGGCGGTCGCGATTGCGGTTATTCGCATGCGCAAGACAATGCTGCAGCTTGCTGAGGAGGGGCAAGGGGAGATTATGTGGGCGGCCGAGCATAGTATGGGCGTGGATGACGATGATATGGACCTCTAAAGGTGGTTGGGGAGGATTCTTTGCTTTTTTTTGGAAGTATTTTTAAGGGGATGGAAGCACCGGCGCTTGATTTCATGCCTTTGCAGCAGTTACTCACTTTATCCTTTTCGTCGGGCCTTCTTTTCCTTTTCTTTGTTTTTCTTTTTTGCAGGAAACATCGATATGACTTGCAAATATAATGGAATATCCTATTTCTTTTCTTATTTCTGCTTTCATATCACAGTCAGTTTGGTTGCTTGGGCGTATCTGCTCAGCTTGAATTCAATTAAGTCAAGATTTTACCCTCACCAAACGATCCTAGAATGTCGTTAGGAACATCTCCTCATAACTTCAACTGAGTGTTCCCTTGGCTCTGAGTTTGTTCAAGAAAAAGGGGTAAATTGGAAATGCGCACTAAAGATGGATGCTGATAAATCACGTGATATTAGTTGGGCAAAGGTGGGCTGGGAAACACGCCTGCGATCTAAATTACTACTACTTTGTATGTGCATCAATGAGAATAGAACAAGCTACGGTCCATTGCCAAGCAGATTTCTAGAAGATGGATGCTCCGCAGGATAGAGATATAGAGCTACAGCGTGCCTCTAGCGAGTTGATAGATGAATTCAAGGAACAACTCCCCTCACTCCTCTGGAAGAATCGCACCCGCCAACCACATCGATGGGCACAAGCTACGAAAACAGATAGTCTGATAGCGCTGGTGAGCACCAACCCACGATTCCTTGCAATTCAGAACAATTGACAAGACTAATATGATTTTCCTGGTGTTTCTTTACCGCTTTCAATAGCTGGAACCATTTCAAGAATGGCCACAGCTCCTAGATCCCCATCTGCAGGGCATCTTAGCGCAGCTGGTCGATGCTTTCCTGCTGTATCTTGGAAAACATAGAGGACTCTATGCCTCGACTCCTCCTATCCGCTCGCAGCGGATGGGTACTATTTACCCGCTGCCTAGAGCGATTTGCAAACTTCTTAACGTCTTCTACAAGGTACGCGGGGTAAAAGTCATCAGCCGATTTCTGAACAATGAGCCCAAGTATCTTGAACCGTTTCTTCGAACTTTTATTGATTGGGACTCTGTGCAAGCGGAGAATCCATCGGAGGCGCCTACGAAAGGCGGGGTGCAACCATTAACCTGGGAAGAACGATATATCATGCTGCTTTGGCTGTCACATTTGCTTCTCGCGCCGTTCGATCTGGCCTCGTTATCCTCTGAAACCATCCCCATCCCTTACGATAACCTTTCTGTGTTATCTGGTCTTTCACTTCAGATCCCACGAGTTGCCCATTCGATACTTTCCATAAGTCTAAAGTACGTTGTGCTTCCGGGAAAGGAGAGAGAAGCTGCAACTACGCTCTTGGCAAGACTTGCTTTAAGACTGGACATGCAGCGTTTGGGACTATTAGATTGCCTGACGCAGTGGGCAATTGGCAAATTACACCCTAAAACGGAGCAGTCACCGCCACCAGTTTATACATGTATTGGGGTGCTTTCATTTATCGCAAGACTAGGAGCATCCGGTCAAGTTGAGGATCTGGCCCCTTTTGCGGCTCAGTTGTTTAACGAAACATTGCTGCTCTTAGAAGGGGATTCTGCAGTCTGCCAAGCTGTTCAATCCTCTGCTCTAGCTCGAAAGATAGGGATCAAAATTTTACGCACGATTACGGAACTCGTTCTGTCGCTAGAAGAGAAATTAGGGAGTCATATCACATCTGACACCGTGTCCATGGTTCTAGAGAGTTCAATCGATCACTTTCTTGTATCTCTTGGCGACAAGGACACCCCCGTGCGTTTCGCTGCCAGCAAGGCTTTGAGCGTTATTACGGTCAGGCTAGACCAATCTACAGCAGTAGACGTGATTGACGCGGTGCTTGACTCGTTGAATGAAAACATTCTATACGAGAAGCAGGATGGTAGTCTAATAACGCGATTCGAGGCTCGCAGCGTGGACGTGAAATTGCGAAAACGAAACCTCAGCGCAGTTGATCCGCAAAAATGGCACGGACTCATCTTGACGTTGGCGCACCTCCTATTTCGCCAATCCCCCCCAACTGCTCAACTTTCGCAAGTCCTTCAATCATTGGTGTCTGGGTTGGATTTTGAACAAAGATCTTCTACGGGTAGCTCTGTTGGAACGAGCGTCAGAGACGCTGCTTGCTTTGGTATCTGGGCACTAGCTCGAAAGTACACAACGGAAGAACTGCAGGATCTAGATGCCCAGGAGTTGAAAGGGACAACTAATCAGGAAAACGGGAACACATTACAAGCGTTGGCGATAGAACTCGTATGCGCCGCTTGTCTTGATTCTGCAGGTAACATTCGACGTGGTGCTTCTGCTGCCTTGCAGGAGTTGATTGGTCGTCACCCGGATACAGTTTCTGAGGGCATCCCCCTCGTTCAGGTGGTTGATTATCATTCCGTTGCCCGTAGATCAAGGGCGATGGTAGAAGTTGCGAAAGGCGCGGCATCCCTTTCAACGGAGTATTGGACGCCGCTTGTGAACGGACTGCTACAGTGGAGAGGCATTGGTTCCCCAGATGCGGAATCAAGAAGAGTCGCTGCCAATGCCCTTGGAGAGCTTAGTGTACAGGATTCCTATAAAAGTCTTGGTATTGTGCTGGATAAGTTAGTTCAAAAGCTCACTGTCACAGCTCCGCATGCTGTAGAAGTGAGACATGGAACTTTGTTGTCACTTGCTGCCACGATTGAAGCATTCATCCACCATCGAGCCAGCAATACTTCAGCTGAGGACGACATGGCGGCTAGGGATGTCACAATCCAGATTTCCGCAATATGGAAGATTTTTGGGTCGTCGATTGGACCTACCGAAGAAGGGCTAACTCTCTCTGCATTACGACCTGATCTTACTGCTGAAGCAGCTGCTCATCTGTTATCCGCACTTTCCAGAGCATCTAATCCTGCGTGCAACTACGAGCTATACCATAAGGTCACCCAGCCAACAGACGAACTTTTGCAAAAGGCAACTGACACATTATTGCTCTGCGTAGCAAGAGCGGATGATATCCCCATCGAAGCATCCTCTGAAGCAGCGTCGAATTTATTTCTCCTTCTCACAGACGCTCAGCAATCCGAAATTGTTAGTAAGTGGTTTGCAAACATACACGCCGGTCGGAAGTCAGAAACAGGCCGCGGTCAAATTGCGGCACTGGGGGCTGTGTTCCCTCGAATATCGTCATCTGGAGATACAAGAAGGCATGTTGTGAAGAAACTCATACAGTGTACGGGGGAGGAAGAGCGCATAGCAAAACGTGTTTCTGCAGTCAAATGCATTGCCACCGAGGTTCTACCGCATATAGGTAAGGGCAGGAGATCTAGTTATATAAAGAAGTGATAAAGTGAAACTGACCTCATATAACTAGACGACAAGGCTTCGCTTACGCCCAATCTCATCGTGTTCCTTAACGACTACACTACTGATAGACGGGGTGATATTGGATCTCTCATCAGAGTCGAAGCGATCGAAGCTGTCAATGTTATCCTCAAGTCAACATTGACCCCTGGCACGCTGCCCCCGCCATACCTTCATGGCTTACTGTCCTGCGTCGTACGTCTTTCAGCAGAGAAACTTGACAAAGTACGATTTCAAGCATGGAAGTGCCTGCAGAAGTTTTGGGAATCTTCGCCAGACTTTCCCCCATTGTATAAGTGAGCATTTCCCCCACTATTACTCGAACACTAAGGTGAACACTAACGTGGAGATGTTTGCAAATACAGAAAGTTTGAACATTTCAGCGAAGTAACCACTTCGGCATACTTTCTACAGCTCTTCGAATTACTGCGGATTAACTGGCTCCGACAATCCCTCGTGAAGGGTATGATTACATCTGCAAGTACTGGTACTGAGGGCCTTGTCCGATCTACTCGTTTCGCGCTGCTTGAGTTTATCAGAAACCAAGACGCGAATACGGGACAAATTATCTCAGCACATATTTTCGAAGATCTACTTATACTCCTAGAAACCTGCATCGACGATGACCGTTACGCAATTCCCACTGTGGAAATGCTTGCGTTCGTGCTCGACCATTGCTTTAACCAGTCCGATGTGGATTCAACTATCAAGTAAGTTTCAACCGCCCTGCCAAACCACCGAGCGCTCAAAGCTATATAGGTATATATACTGACAAAATATCTCATTTGTGTTCATCAGCTATCGCAAACTTTTCACCCTCGTTCAAAAGTCCCACTTCAAATCCTCCAACATGCCGCGTATCGAAGCCGCTATCAAAATATACTCCATTCTATGGCGAGTTCTGAGCCTTCGAAATGAAGTCACGAAGAAAATGATGAGCATGCTGTTGCATCCATATCCAAAGGTAGAAATTTCATTCACCATTTCCTCCCCACACACCCCCTTCCTATATCTAGATCACCTTTTTTAAGTTGGGAATTTGATTTCTAACATTCTTCTGGATATATAGATCCGCACACTTGTCAGTGATTCGCTATTCATAGAGACTGGAGCAGATGAGATGAAGAAGGAGGACTGGTCGACTCAACCAAAGGAGCTAAAGGGCACAGTCGAGAACTTGAGGCGAACCTTGATATCTGCATAAAACGCTATGTTATAGGCTCTGTTGGAAAAATGTTTGTTGACAGGTCTACCAATAAAAACAAAAAAGGACATGTTAAAAAATTGAGCAAGTGTTTTCCGTAAGAAGTTTATGTGCTATATACTTGATTGAATAGTTAGGAAATGCTAGAACTAATCAATATTCACATGTTACACAGGCAGATATATATATGTATATATCTCTCTCGGTAGGAGGTAGGGTAATAAAATGTTGGATTATATAGAGTTAAGCTTTTCCCATCACAAATCGATGAACAGCCAAACCCCTGAACCCAAAATTTAGGGTTAATTCTTGCGATGCTAAATCCACCCCCCTTTTTATTGTCACTTGTTTTTATCTCGATTGGCAGTTTGGCTAAAGCGGCCTGCAAGCAGGTACACGCTTCCATTTCAGGTATTTACATTACTGCAGCCGCTTAAAAAGAGATGCCCAACGCCGACAAAGATTTTCCAACCAAAAAAAGGGAAGGAAGAGAAGTGTGGGTAGAAAGAAAGGGCCAGAACGCTAGAACTAGATTATCATATTTATATATGTATACTGCCTCAAAGAAGGGAAAAAAAAAAGCGCTGGGTAAAAACCCCATCACCAGAAGAACAAACAAACAAAAGGGGGAAAAAAGCCATGCTCAACCATTGCAAAGCAAAAAAAAAAACCCATGTCCACATTTCAAATAAGAAGGGGGGAAGGTCCAAAAGAAACAAATTTCATGCTGAAGGACAGTGGGGGGGCAAACAGGGGAATTTCTCACACATAAACGCCGCAGAATTTCGCATGTAGAAGAAGAAAAATGGTACGTGTATTGAGATGGGCAGATATTCTCAGATGAAAAAGAAAAATGTTAACTCATAGAATCCAACTCAATCATATCAAAATCGGGGTATTCGTGTGCTAGGCCTCCTCCAGGCGTCAACTCATAATATCAAGTAACACATTTGAAGAAGAAGTAGAAGTCATTTGTCGTTCGTCGTTCGTTGGAAGAAGCTTAATAATAAAGTGGCGATAGATATGACGTCATATATAAATCACATGGTCGGTTTTTTTTTTTTACGCCCAGCCCTACAAAGCCTCACAGGCAACTTGTCAGCCTCTCTTGCCTTTTGCATCACGCGCAGGGTAACCCTCAAAATACGAGGAGGAACACAAAAAAAGGGGCAAAAGTAATATGACGTGTGGGGCCAGGGGAGTTATTATTGATTACGCACCTTCTCCTTTAGCTTGGCGTGATAGAGCGCGTCGCGGTCTTTTCGACTGAGGTGGTTGTCGCGTGAGCCGGCGGTTGAGAAGATGCTGCCTTTGCGCTTTTGGAATTGAGAGGGTTTGACTTTTGAGGCATCTGTTTGTGACGATGAAAAAGGGGTGGAACATTAGTTTCAATATATCCTGCTAATCTTTTGGGATTGCCAGGCATGTGTTCAACGAAAAGGATGCTGCTGAAAGTGGCCCCCTTTCGCGATAGTGCCTTTGGGAAGAATGTGGCCAGAGGTTGTTGAAAACGTACCCCATTCCCTACTCAGTCTTCTATCCTCTGACTCGCGCGATCGCGATCGTGTCTCCGAAAGTGGCGAATACGGGGAATAAGATCGCGTTTCTCGAAGATCATGGTCCTCTTGCACTGATCCGGGAGAGAAGGGAGCCTCACTATGTGGGCGTTGGCTTGCGAATGGGTCCCTTATTTGCGGTGTAGGTTCGTTTCCAGAGGGTTGTTGCTGTGTGGGTTTGGACTCGGTGCCGGCTACTCCACAGATAAAAGAGGGTGTTAGCTCTTGTTCATCCTGATTGTCATGATGACGGAATAACAGCTCTATATAGTTGTTTTTCAACGATATAGAGTCGCCTGGTACTCCCTCGACGGAGGCGCTGATACCCTGTTAAGGTATCTAGGAGTGGGAATTAACAACTAGTACTGACCTTGCCTTTCAGTAGCGAATCCCGTCGTATGCTGTGTTGAAGTACTCATGATGCTAGCTGCGAAGTAGAATGCAATGCTAGAGTTGGAGTGTGTGAACGAATTGAGGTCAAAGGGTTTGATGTATATATTATATCAACATATATGTATGTGTGTGTGGAAGGTAGAAAGTGACATATGGCGAGGGTCAAAGATATATATAATATTAACAATCAGATCGGTATGACTATGAAGAATAAAATCGTACGTATTCCCTCAAGGCGTATAGTCAATAAATATACTTTCCCAGGAGGCAAAGGCAAAAAGAGCCAGCCCAAGGAATGAAAATGACTTCACAAGCTTTTTAACTACTGCCGAAACCATACACAGGTTATGTCTTTCTAAGCCCCTGCCACACAAAACCCGAACCTCAGCCAATGATCTTGACTGCATCATACCGGAAATGGCCCAGTATTAGTCAAGTGAGGGGATGCGGCGTCAGGCTTTCCAGTCTGGACACTCTTGGAAGCAAGCACAGAGTTGGGGCAAGCCACGGGTTTTCTCATCGCATGTATCCAATCACTCAGCTCGCATACCTGTGCCCCCTCACCAACGTACCAGGGGGGTGTTCCCTACTACCTGCATTACATGCGTACGCCAGCTAGGATATTCCGTCTACTAGTATTTTTCTCATGCAGCAAATAAGCATAGAGCTTCCTAAGATTCCTAAGCTATACCAGTTTCCACCTCCAAGCGGCAAAAGGAGGTAAGAGCTAGAGGTATACGATACATACATAGTAGCCAACTCGCCATCACTAAGCTGCAAAGTACTATTCTTTTCGTCTTCACTCGTCCTGGTATTCAGGTGTCGGGGAATCATTATTGCTTCAAACCTTAGACCTTTTGCACTGTCGCAAAATGTCCCAAAGATAATGATGCGTTTGGAGGAGGTCCTTTGATTGTCCTGGTCGGTGGCAAACATGGCGAACCCACCCCCCTGTCGAGATAGTCAGCCCACCTGCCCCCGTCTATTGTTTCCCTAAAGAATAAAGAAAAATCACCTGAGGTAGAATAACCCCAAGCTTGCTTTTCTGCCTAGCAACGGAGTAGGACTGAACAAGATCAAAGAGGAAAGCGGTTGGAGAACCCATCATTTGCTGCTCATGGACAGCCAGTTTGGCGGGGGTGGTGACACAGCAGCTCGAGGTCACGTCCCGAGTTTCAAAGGGATTGGATTCCGTATTGTTTGTCCTGCAACCCTGTGGAACAGGAGACGCTCAGACCATAGTGACCCGTCTCGACCTTTGGTCCGTTGGAGGGCTTCCTTTTCGGATTCCGTTAGTAGTAGGTATGTATGTACATATCTACATGTACATGTACTTGCTATGAGAGCTTCAACACCAGTCTCTTGGAGACAGACCCGTTGAAATGCTACTAGCTAAGGATTGGCTGCTTGAGTGGAACCTGTGCTGATCTTTGTATCGAGGATGTGGAATCAAGTAAATACCCCCGCCATCATGGAAACAAATATGTCAGCATAATCTCGACATCATGTGTCATTGTGACTCGAATCAAACCATTAGTAAAAGTAGCAAATCTAGAACTATCTCGATAACATCACATCCCCTCTCTTATTATAACATTTGAAACAGAGCTTACAGAATAAAACCGAGAATATTCCGTCCTATCTATTGAGCATTTGTGGAAAAGGGAAAAAAAGGATCATCATGTGTCAATCAACATTTCAGGGATATTTCCAAAGTTTGACTTACTACGGTACATAGAACTTATTAGTAGTTTTACACTATTGCATTATTGGTCCAGACTTGTGGAGTTTACAACCAGGCCATCAAGTGGTCAGTGAGGTCTCTCAACTCTGCTTGAGCCAAGCTTGCTGCACTATGATTCATAGGCTGCATGCAAGGAGAAGAATGGGATGAACAGAAAAAAATTACACACACCAAATAGAATGTATTGATATTTCTTTCAGGATATTCCCCATCCATTCTTTTGTGCACAGATGTTTTTGACACGCAATCCACATTGACCTGTGCTATTCTATAGGTATTGTGTATCTAGTTTCATATCAGACATTTCGCTCTCGAGTTAAACCTCCCCAAGGCAAGAGAAATGGCGCGTTATGAGCCGGCGATATCCGGCAACACCCATTGGATGAAATTCAATGAATTTGAGCTGGAGGAGGCCTGTAGGGGTGGGGTTTCGAAAAACATAATCGGGTTTTTTAACAAATGGTTACGGGCAGTCCAGATCGCCACGATGGTTTTTCTCGAGACAAGGGAGAATTCCAAGCCACACTACCTCACGAGGACAAAAGCTGGAAAATCCGGGGGAGAACCAAGGTTCTGTCTGCAGTAGAAAGCATATGACCAACGTCCAGGCCCGCCCTAGCTAGCTAATAATGATAACAAGGCAACTGCATCCAGACGCCCTCCGAGACGTGCGCGCGATGATCAAGCTTGGCGCCGGAATAGTAAACGTAGCTACACAAACACACACATCAGCAGAAACGCCTAGAAATATCATCGCGACTCACACAGTTCCCGTTGGGCCCTAGTGGTTTGTTCGTGGTTCCGAAATGCAGACCGGAATGTAGGATGTATGGGAATTGAATGGGTAGGATCTTCCCCGAGTCGGGGGGGTGTTTTGGATTTTGTTTTGGACAAATGGTAGGATTTATATTGCGTAATATGTTCGCGGCACAACCTACTGAAAAGAAAAAAAAAAAAGTATAAGAAAATAGTAAAATAGATGTAGCATGTTTCCCAGATGCGAATTTGAATCAAACGCCGTATTTGTGCAGCACAAGAGGAGTAATAGCTTAGAGAGGAAAAAATAGAAAAGACAAAAAGAAGATGGAGGATGAGAAATGCAGAAAAGGGAGAGTAATTGTGGTCCTGGGTTAGAACACAGATGATCTTTTTGTGACTAGGAATAGGAATTTGGGGGAAGGTGTGTTGAGCTACCTATGGGACAATACACCACCAAAGAAACTCCAACTCCCCAATACATCCCTTTACCCCATCTGACAACATTGATCCGGACCACCAGAAATTTCAGTCTATGTTGCAAGTAGTTGGAAAGTAGAAAAGAACAAAAGAAATGTCCATCAAGGAGAGACCAAAGGAAAGTGCGGGGATGGTGATGATGATGTACAACACGTTCCTGAAAAGGGATTGCTCAGGAGTAACTTGAGGAAAAAAGAAATGCCATCGTAGTAGACGCAGGTGTATGTGATGATACAGAGAACAAAAGGAAAGCGCTGCAGCGTATGCTGTTCGAGGAAAATAGATGGGACAACTGTAATAGTCGGCAAAAACTAAGTTAGCGGGAAAAAAGAGGATAGGGTACAGAGGCTAATCGTCGGTAGACAAGCCGTCTCGTATGACAGCTCCCCCTAATCCATGTCTTCGTCAAGGTCGATGGCATCAGGGTTGGCGGCCACTGCCGAAGCTTGCGTCGGCTGATCGCCGTCAACAGGTTTCGGCCGATTACCACCTTCAGGGCCTGTGCTGGCAGGGACAAAGCCCAGGGGGGCCCTGGCCTGTCGCTCTAAGGCCGCCATCGCATCAACACGTTCCTTCTCATCCTCTTCACCTTCGTGCACACCCTCTTCAGCAAGCTGTTTGCTTCGGGCGATCGCTTGAGAGGCGATGAAATTGACATCGGTACTGTAGATTCTGTTAGCTCTGCAAAGTCAAGTGAAGAATAAGGAGAAGGAGATTGGTTCCAACACACTTGAACTTGGCCTGCACACTTCGCTTGATGCGCAGCATTTCCTTGAACGTATCTTCGTTTCCATGTTGAACCTCGAACGCCTCCCACTTCTGCCAAAAGCCAGCGTTGACACGGGGATCGCAGAATTGGGAAGCATGGCCATAAATTGCACGCGCACGGTCGATTTCACCAAGCCTGCGCTCCATTTCAGCAAATTTGAGACACATTTCCTTCGCCTCATTGTCTGGGAGAGCGGCGATTGCTCTTTCATAGATAGGTCGCGTGGAGGTCAAGCCAAAGTTCGATGCAGATTTCGTGATGTAGAAGTTAAACATCTCAAATCTGTCCTCATCAGACACGGCCCGCGTAGCACGTTCATAGATTCTCATGGCATGGCGAGCGAGACCCCTTTCTTCCTCAAGATCACCATACATAAGGTATAGCACCTTGGCAAATTTCGGGGGGCACCCATCGACGGCTTGCTCAAAGAGATCCCGCAATCGCTCAATTCCAATCTTTCGGTCAACTGCTTTCGTTAGATACAGATTCCACAACTCGAATGCCACGGGGTAGCTAAAGAGATCAAGCCCGCGCTCGTAGATCTTGAAGGACTCTTCGAAGTACTTGTGCTCCTCCAAAAGATTCGCATAGTTGACAATGGTCTGCGGCGTAGCAATTCGGAGTTCAAAGATTCTCTCGTAAACTTTCCTCGTCTCTTCAAGAGTACTAACGCTCTCAACCAGGTCCACATAGAAACTCCAGAGCTTCCAGCTTTTATGAATTCTTTGCTGAGGGGAAAGTGTTTCGTCGAAATAATCCACGGTGGACCGCTTGGGAGACTGTGTGGCTTTCGCCATGATCTCGACAGCTCTATCGAAGTTCTCATTCCGTAGCTCCATTTCGGCCCATTCACACCATGTGTCTGCGAGTTCGGACACAGTTTTGAATGGAACCTTGACGGCCTTGTCGAAGATCACACGAGCTGTGTCAAGATCACCGCCTTGCTCGTAAAATTTCGCGTAGTTCACCCAAAGTTCATGGAACTTGCCATGTGCCTTCTTGGGGTTTATGGCCGCAATGGCGTTGGTGTACGTTTGGACAATTTCCTGCTTGTTGTCACCCCAGAGCGCAACGCGTTTCGACCATTCGATCACGTTGTTAGGATTTTGTCGGAGAAGAACATCATTCACGAGGAATGGCCGTCGGTCCATCAATTGTTCAAATCTCAACATCCGAAGATCAAGGTCGAAGTCGGCATTTTCATCGATCTTGCCCTTCTCTAATCGTTCAGACGCGGCCTCCATGAGATTGCCAATGATAGACTCTTCAAACTCGACGTAGGAATCAAATATCATCGTAAAATCTCGAACTGTCATCACGGTTGTGATTCCTTCTTCAAAGACATCTCGAGCCTTTTCGAAATTGCCCCGTGTGATCCAATAGGTAGCAAGGCCAGCCCACAGTTTACCGCGCTGATCGGCAAATTTCTCGATGCCACTACGAATTATCTTGTCGACATCAATTGCTGTTTGAGCGCCCGCTTCAACATCCCTCGCCTTTGAGACTATTAGATCGACCATGTCGCTCCAAATTTGGAAGTCACCTTTGCCATTTTTCGATTGAAATCGCGGATTGTCCAAAATTTCCATGTACCTATTCACCGCCTCTGTGTAATGACCCATTTGAACTAGAATTTCGATAAAATCCTCGGCATTCTCTGGGTGAACCTGCATATATCTTGTCCAAATTTTCACAGCAGTATCCCCCGACGCGGAGTAGGCAAAGGCTTTGTATAGTTTCCAGATCCGGTTATGTTGGGTTATGGGTAGGGCTCGCAGTGCGCGATCGAAGGTCCGGCGAGTCTGAGTCACCATTGGCTGCTGGAGTAGGAATGACAGGTACATCTCCCAGATTCGTGGCATCTTGTTCAATAGGATGACAGCGCGTTCGAAAAGCGCGTTGACCTTGAGGTATTCTGCTCGATGAATTGACGGATTGCGGCCTCTGAGATGCTTGATGCGAAACTCCAAGTACTACTGACGTCAGGACACATATGAAAGGGAGAGCAAGATGAATGAAGCAACTTACCATCTTCCAGAGCTTATAAGATCTGGGGAGCTGTTTGCAGGCACGTTCCATAACCTTCAAGAAGAATGTCAGAAAATGAATACTGCAACATAAAGACACGACAACTCACAAAAGCCTGCTCGAACATTGTGCCTTCCTGTTGCTTGAACTCAATGTAAGACAACCATGGCTTAATGCTGTGTGGATCACGAAGGACATCCTGTTCATAGACTGTATCCTCACTTGCCTATAAGAACAACAGCAATATCATCATTAGTAGAATGCCCCGAATATCGGCATCGAGGGAATATCACTCACGATCAAGTAGAGGTCAGGCCTGGCGGCCTCCGACTTGCTCTCCATAGTTCCGGGATGCCGTTGAGAGGTAGAAACCAAAAGGGTCCCAGGCATCTCACCACTCGCAGGAGTGGGACCTCACTAAGGTCGCCACTGTAGCCGTTAATAGAGAGAGTCGACGTCAGAAAGCTGCAAGAATCTTTGTCGGGCGCGTGGAGGATTCTCAGCATCCCGCTTCACGAAGTTATCTGAGCGTGTAGCGTCACGTGGCAGGCTAGCCCATAAATAGATGACCCGCCCCGTGCATGTGGCCCGAGCTCAGGCTGGGCGTTGACCTGACGCAACTAAAGCAAGCAAACAGAGGAGGAACCATGCGAGCGAAGCAGCATAGAACTTGGAGTTAGACCACCTTATTAACTTTCCAACTTCACTCTTCGTGCTTGGGTCCTGTTCCATAAAAGCTTCTCAGAATGTCGGGCACAGGGGTATGATGTTTCAGATCCCATACTGATATCATGCTAACGTCTTATGCTCTAGGATCGGGAAGCAGTGTTCCCGACACGCCAGTCGTTGAGCATCATGAAGGCCAAGCTGAAGGGTGCGGAGACAGGCCACAGCTTACTCAAGAGGAAAAGTGAGGCATTGACCAAGTATGTATATTATCGCTTGTTATATCCGCTACTTTTCCTTCTCATGTTCTAACCTATGGATGTTGTGTATCAGACGGTTTCGAGGTATGACGTTGTTATCGCACCACCTCATCCCTTCCCGCTTCTAATTTGCCCATCAGAAATTACAAGACGTATCGATGAAGCGAAGCGGAAAATGGGTCGTGTCATGCAAATAGCGGCCTTTTCGCTAGCGGAGGTATCATATGCAGTTGGGGGAGACATTGGTTTCCAAGTCCAGGAGTCTGCAAAGCAGGCCCGCTTCAGAGTTAGGACAAAACAGGAGAACGTTTCTGGCGTGTTTCTGCCACAATTTGAGAGCATAACGGCTGAGGGTAGCAACGACTTTGGCTTGACGGGTCTTGGGAAAGGAGGACAGCAGGTCCAGCGGTGTCGGGAGACATATGCACGAGCAGTGGAAACACTGGTGGAGCTCGCAAGTTTACAGGTAGGTAGTAGATATGTTCTTCAGTTGTGGGAGCTGGCTGACGATACTCTACGCTCTTAGACCGCCTTTGTCATCTTGGATGAAGTGATCAAGGTTGTGAATCGGAGAGGTATGTTATTCCGGCTGCATTGTTTCGTGGATGATATCACTGACAGCCTTCCTTCATGCAGTCAACGCTATGTAAGAGCGAACCCCATCCCTACAGACTATCACATGTTTAATAACCTGAATAGTGAGCATGTCATTATTCCAAGGACGGAGAATACTATCAGGTGTAGGTGTCTCGACCGGGCATTGTTATTACCGAATCTAACATTACCTAGATATCAACTCCGAGTTGGACGAGTTGGACCGAGAGGAATTTTACAGATTGAAGAAGGTATGCTTCCTCGTACAGATAATCCTGAGGAGTTTAGCGTACTGATCTTCCGAAAACTAGGTGTCCCGTAAGAAACAACAAGACAGTGCTCAAGCAGATGCCGAGTTGAAAGTGAAACGGGAGAAGGAAGAGGAAGAAGATCGAAAAGAGGAAAAGGCGCAGGCCGTGGATATCCTGGGACAAGCAGATGAAGACATAATATTTTAATGATGATAATTTCCCCTTTATATTGTACATGTTGTCATGCAGTACTGTTTTAAGCGTTGTATCTTCGGCTATTGCTCATACCCCCTCCCAATGAAGTCAAATTTGCCAGACAGAAACCAGTTAACAAAAAGAAAAACCCTCGCTTTCCTGACGCCAGACACAAAAGAAATATAAGAAAAGACCCCCATCCTTCCTCCCTTGTCGTAAAAGCACAAACCCCTTTCACTGCCTCTGGTACGTAACCCTAATCGGCTTCCCATTCTCCCCCAACGGCATGCCAGACGTAGCCTCCTTGGCACTAATCGCGCCCGTCTCGGCCTCATACTCCACGAACGCAATCCCCTTTCGCCCAGGCACCATACGGACTTCCTTGAAGCCTTCGAACCGGCCAAACACAGCAGTCAAACCGTCTGCGTCCAGAGAGTCTGGAATCTCCCGCAGGAACAGAATCTTGTTGGGAGGAAGATACTCGTCTGGTACGACGGTTGCGGCGGCAGCATTTGCCGGCTTCAGACCGGCGCCTCTACTTGTCTTGGCTGGGCGGCCGGGTTCGGCTCCGGCTGGGACGGCGGCGGGACGTTTGAGCTTCTTCTGAGCCTCGAGGGCTTCCTGGGCTTGTTTCCGCTCTGTAGTAAGAAAGAAAGGAAAAAAAAAAAAGAGAGGGACAATATTAGCCAGATTCTCTCCATAAGGCCCCCCCCTTCCCCCAAACGAAGTATCACACGGGGCGGGCAGGACAAAGACGCCTGTCTTTAACATACCTTTCTCCGCCAATCTCCTCCGCTTATGCACCTCCAACTCCCCATCCCCACCCTCCTTCTTCACCGTCGCATCACTTCTCGTCTTCGCATAATCCAACACCATCGCCTTCTCAAACAACTCAAACCCATTAACCTCATCAATCGCGCGCGCCGCCGAGTCAATATTATCAAACACGATAAACGCTTGCCCTTTGGCTTTGAGGTTTGTCTTTGCGACGATTTCGAGAATGGTGCCGTACTCGGAGAAGATTTCTGTGAGGGCTTCTTTTAGATCGTCTACTTTTACGCGCTCTTCGAGATTTCGGACCTGTTGGAATGATGGCCAGGTTAGTGAAATGCCGCGCCGGGAGGGGGGAACGTCGAGGGTTCATATGGGCAAAAAAGTGGTCAACGGCATACATAGACACTAGAGAGGCACAGTTAGCTGTTTGGAACACTTTCTTGTGTGGACTCTTTTGACAGGGGAGCTACTCACGTTGGATTGGGAGATATTCCCGACGAGGGAGCAGCTACAGCTGCCATTTTTATTTAAAGAAGGGAAGCGCCTGTGACGGTTATAAAGCTGTTGATCTCCTCCTCCATGTGCTGTCCCTCTCAGACCTCAAATGCCCGCTGGGCGCATTCGGGAGCTCCCTGCTGTACGGATAAAGGTCGGACCGTCTTCAAGATTATGTAATACAGGAACAGACTTCTGATTGGCTCAGCACTTAAAGCTGCGCAACGATTGTATGATGATCAGCTTATATTAGCATCAACGCAGATGAGATTACTCTATATGTCATTATTTGTCGCTATCGTCCGTGGGAAAATACAAGAATGGGCGAGAAGAGAAAAAAAATTCAGAGGTCAGAGTAGGCCAACACTGACAACATGCACAAAATACAGGCCCTAAATTTCAGATGGAGCTCCAACTAGGCATAGGTCAGGCCGCAACACTCCTCACTCCTCAGACTCCTTTTGTTCAACGGATGCAGCTTCTTCTTCATCTGTCCCATTGGGAGCCGAAGCTCCCTCCGGCTCGTCTGCATTTTGCGGCTTGCTTGCTGTGTCAGATGAAGTTGGTGGAGGCGCAGACTGCTGATTGTTGGTCTCGGGTGGGAAGATCTCTGAGAAAAGATTTGGAAGGAAACGGTCCAGGCGTTTCTGAGTCTCAACCCAAAGTTTCTCCTTGGATGGGTCTTCAGATGGAGGGACCAAGTAGCCACCGTCTGCCATAACAAGCAGAATGTTCTTCAGGCTCTCAGGCACCGCTTCCTCCTGTATAGTTGTTAGTATATATATACAGGGCCAATTTCCAATGATGGAAAGGACTAGACTCTCAAAAGAAAACTTACAAGACTATCCCCTTGTCCACTATTCAGCATGCGATCCAAGATATCCAAGATTTTAAGCCACAGATCCAGCATTCCATCCCATTCGGAGAGAAGAACAAGGTAATGAAGGAAGATCTTGCAAACAAGCATCGCAGCCTGTACACGGGACTCGCCCATGCCAATGGGGTCGGACTGGTAGACTTCTGGCTTCAAGAGCCGCAAGATAAGTGGGAAGAGAACCTCACCAAATATAGCTATCCATTCCTTATGATCAGTTGAGGCGAGCTCTGGAGATAGGAGTGCTCGTTGCAGAGAGGAGATTGCTTGGTGTCGAATGTCACGGCATGGATTGATGCACTGCGTAGTTAAGGCATTGAATATCGGAGACCAGTATGCCGCCCAAGCTATAATAATGTCAGCATCTCTTTCATGAATATGTAGCATATAAACCAACCTTCATTTCTTTCAAGATGGGACTGCTGAATGAGCGTTGGAACCCGGCTAGTCAAGTGGTAGATAATGCCAATCGCTTTGATTCCCCGAATCACGACAGGATTGTCCCTATTGCCTGTGAGTCATGCTATGAATGCAGAGGGAAATGAGTGATCTTACCGAGCTTTTGACTGCTTCAATGGCTTTGGGCTCCTTGTAGAGGGATGCCTTCTAAGGTCTGGTGAAGCAGCGATGCTCCCAGCGCTTGCGAAATCGTTGGCAAGGCTTACGCCTGACTCGTAGTTATCTGCAGTTATGACTGGAGGTGTTAATTCCGCAATGGACTGCAGAAGGTCAAACACCATCGGTGCTCCGGCTTGGTGACGGTGTAGTCGTTGCAGGATAGACCAAAAGTCGGGAGAATTGGCAATTTCGGTCCGAAGTGGTCCAGCACTCATAATACAGCGGGTGAGGCCTTGAACAATAGGAACAGCCGCATCTTCCAGGCTATCTTGGTCAAAGCTTGATATAGCGTGGAGGACGACAGGCGCTCGCATGAATGGATATTCCTAGAAAATGTTAGGGAATTGTAAAACAGCATAGGAGTATACGGACGACACGTACATAGCTACAGCGCAACAAGTCCAGGAGATAGCAAACCACTCGAGAAACAGTGAGAGAGTGCATGTTCTTGGCATCTCGAACAAAGTTCTGCAACGAAGCTGTTAAACCTTCTCCTAGCTCTTGGACAGTTTCCTTATCCCTCAATATGAGCCTTGTGGCTAGTTCAAGGAAATACACAACTCCAGGTTCATATCCCGCTCTACTAGGGTCAGCTTTGCCCCTGAGTGATCGAGGGTTTTGAACCTGTGGTCGCTCGGGCTTAACCACGATGACAGCCGGGCTTGTATCTGGAAGCTGTGAGAGCAACGAATTTACGAGGGACGCGACCGAGGCGACGGGCATAGATCTGCTAATGTTAGAAGATAAACGGAAGTATCGAGTACGGGCCGGACATACCTCATATTCTCTAGGAGTGTAGGAATGGAGCAAGCATTGATGCAGTCAACCGTACAGAGAGTATTTTCCAGTTCTTCATCAGATGGTTCGGGGGGGTCATCAGCAGCGTAACTGGAGAGATACGAGGTAAATGCGGAAAAAAGGCCAGTATCATTACTACGGCCATCACGGTCGATTACCTGCGACGGTGGCTGCAGAGGGATTGGGGGTATGTCGAGATCCGTGTCGAAGTTTTCGAATTGCGGAATGAGAGCATTGACGAATAAATTGTGAAGAATCACGGTAACATGGTTCCATCCTTGCCTTACAACGGCTTCATTTCCAAGAAGAACCCTAAAAAGGACAACTGTGGCGAGCTGTGCCCTAAAGTCCCTGCCCAATTTCACGGCAAGCTCGCTCACCATTACGCTCTTCTTGCCAGCCTGGACTTCGGTATTGAGTGAGGTATTGGGAGGATTATCAGAAGCAAGTGTGCTGATAGAGCTAAGGCAAAAGATAATACGGTCGAGGGCTTCTGTTATGCCGTATTTCGAAGCAATTTTGGCACATTGGTCGAAACCAATGACAACTCTCGAAAAAACAGCATCGTCCGTTGCTGACATGAAAACGTACGAAAGCGTAGCAACCACAGGACGCCAGGTTGCCTTGAACATCTCAGCATCAAAGACGTTGGAATCCTGTATTGCTAATTCACCTGTAGAACCCGCCTTATCCAGAAGCTCGTGCCAGGCGTACTCAAAGGCATGTTTGTTTTCATGCTCTTCCGGCAGGATGATCTCGTTTTGTTGAATGGAGTCATAGATCTCCTGAAGGAAATCTAACGAGAAATCATGCCCTCCGTTGACACCACTCAGGTTCTTCGCAAAAGCTGGGAACGACATGCGGTCCGGAGCTTTCACATTTGGATTATATAGGTTGGTATTGAGCATGATGATGGCATACGTGAGGACGAATAGAGAATCTTTGTCAGCAACTTCTGGAGGTTTCACTTTGGCCACATATGTATCCGAAAAGACTGTCACAATCCTGCTTATGAGAGGCGCTTCACCGGGCAGTCGGAAAGAACCAAGCAGGTTACGCAAAGCTTGGACAACATCTTTGCCCGTAAAGTCAAGAAGATCAATGAATGCCTCCAGAAGGGCTTCATTCGATTTCTTAGAGATATATTCGCCTAGCATCTGCTTCGAAAGTCGATTGGTGCTTTTGAGAAACGCGGCAACCTGTTTGGGGTCATTCGGATCTTGAATTATACCCCTCGCAGCGAGAATTTCAATTCCTGCCTTAGGATTCTCATTAAACTTCGTGACACCCTGAATAATTATCTTCTTCCGCTGCCGTTGACTTCTAAGTAAAGCAGGGTCGGGTAGTCCTTCATAGCTAGGAGGTTGGTGAAGCCGCTCAGCGACGAATTGGACATATCCTAGAAGTGCTTCAAGGCACAGTGGCGGAACATTGGTCGTGCTCCAGGTTGCAGAGTCCGGAAACGCATTTCGAGATAGGAGACCAACCATATCCTCGCACAAGTCGGCTCGGTCAACCTCACAGTCGTAGTTCACAAATAATTCGACCATGAAGCTGGGAATCCGCGCAAGTGCTCCGATACACTCTACCATGGCTTCTCGTGCCTCTGGCTTCCGCGATCCACCCTCCATCCCAAGCTTCTGGCGGTCCCTCACTGGAACTGGAGTTGATCGGCCGCTGTTAGTTTGCGACGGGCTAGGTTTAACGAGCTTGGGTGCTTGAGGTACTCCGGAGTACAAGGCCGGATCAATACCCGGTTCCCGAGGTATTTCCACCTTTGGATGAAGACAGGCTACCAGGTACGAGAGGAACAGCTCTTGTTGCAGTTTCAAGGCCTGGCGGCAGGTAGACAGCAAAGTCCCAGCGACTCGTAGGGACCCATTTAGTATGGCCATATTGTCTGATCTCACGAGCTGGAATAGGTGGCGGCATAGGTCATCCTTCGCAAGCTGGGCGAGGCTAGGATGTTTGGCAATCGAAGGACCAGCAACCTCGAGAGCAACATCGATTATACGCAGCGACATGACTCTCATCGTGTCCGTGTGCTGTGGGTTATGCGGATCCAACAAATCAATAAGAACACGGAAAAGCTCTCGGATTGATGGCAAAGAGTATGGTTTCACTTCAGGGGCCATCTCCTCATGAGGTTCAGGCTGGGTACTCCCTTGAGCCCCATTTACCGCGGGATCCGTTGAATTCTCAGCACTTGTACGGTCACCATCTTCATTGGCAGTGTCTAAGCCCAGACTTGAAAGATGTTGAGAAGTAACGGTGTTCCCATCGACGGATGGATCCATTTTCAGGTTCGCAGGTTCATCCAGCAACTGGCCCTCCTGTTCTGGGTCGGGCTCGGCCACAGCTTCGTCGTCTAGTTGGGAGAGCCGCTGAAAGATGACTTGGCACATAGTTGCCATTGCCATTTCTGCAGACCTCCTAAGAACCTCTGAGAGGCGCCCTTGGCAGCACATGCTAAGTCCCGTTTCCATCATTTCGCATACGCTTTCATCACCGAGTAGTTCGCCCTCTGGCCGTGACAGCATACCTTCCATGAGCTTGAGAATGCGAAGTAAGACGATTTCATCAGCAGCGGAATCAGTAGCTTCGAACCGACAATGCGTAACAGCAGCCGACAAAAGCTGCATTGCCAAGGAAAGACGTGGCGATTCCCGGTTGATGATACCGTAGGCGAAGAATTTCGTAATAGCGACCAAGGCTAGCGACGTAATAGGTGCTGATGTTGACGAGGAGCGGACTACTTGTAGAAAGGGATGTAGGAGTGTAGGCGTGTCGAATGTTCGAATGTCTTTGCATTCCTTAAGCTCAACGCGCAACCGCGTGAAAGCAGACATTAATGGGTTGTCCTGCATGCTTTTTCCCTTCTTCCCCCTCAAACCCCATCTACTCGCAAGTGCATGTTCCCCTTCAACTCCCACCATGCCCAGCTTCGACGGAGCAATTCTCGAGGCCGCTTTGGAGGACTGAGGGGTATTCCTAGGGCTCACAGGGCCCGAGCTATCCCTCTCGTAGATGCGCGAAGCACCATTTCCTCCAAGGATTGCGGCGACTGATGAGTGAGCCCATCTCGCATGTTTCCGCATCGACGACGTGACGGTAATACATTCTGATGTCACCAGGGCCACTGGGTTCACAGCTATGGGAATCGGTGTTCTGACACGTATGTCGTCATTCGTATAAGGAATGGGCAACGTGTCCGAGGCCATTCCGGCTACGTAGGCCGGAGTAGGCTGTTCTCGCATCTGGGCGGAATCATTGTGACTTAATATTTCGGCGTCCGTTGTCATATCTGTCCTGCAGTGCGATCGACGACGGTCAGCAAGTCCATACTGGCACAACAGTCAGGAGAGCATACATAAGGCACGAAGATACCTCTCAATCTGTCATCGGGGACAGAACACTTTGTACGGACTATAAAAACCACAAGCGACGCAGGAAATATAGTCCAGATAAAAGACGTAATGGACCTCAATTCGTCGAGTCGTTGTTCTATGATGTTGGCATCTCCAAAAAGTACAGGTAAGTAACAAGGGCTCGCTGGAAGCTCCAGAGTCGCCTCATTGGGTTTAGCGCCACGGTAAGCTTCTCCACGAGCACCTCCGCCGTCCACCATTTGCTCACACTTCCCCCTTAAAGACTGCAGTGCTCTGTAGTTCCTAGTGACAGCGCGGCTAATCAGACTTATCACCTTCTAATCTTCTACGTACCATATCCACTTCATACGCATAGTTGGAAACTCTCGTGCGGGCCGTTTACGCACGTACGTTCGGTTCTTAGCTCAACGATATATATATCTCTCTCACGCAGAGGTATAGCCAGCATCACGAGATGACTTGAACGATAACCACGATAACGGATGTTCCCTGCTAGTTGACAATGTATAAGCTCGGTCTTTTGGCTGAGGGAATAGAAGCTTCGATCTATTCCAATGACATTCTTCTGCCACTCTAAACAGTTATCTATAGTTGCTTAAACCCCACCTTCGCACAGACGGCAAGACCTCTTCCCCTTTGCAGCGGGATGTTGGCAGCTGCTGTCAAGTTATATTCTACGTAACCGCAGTAGGGGAGCCAAAGAGGGAGATCTATTATTTCAAACCTGCTTGCAGTGAAGGAAGTACTCCTAAACTGAGGCCAGTCATATTTGCTGTGGTTTCCCATTGCATCACGTATAAACCTACGGGATTCACACAAGATGCAGCACCACCCACATATATTTTTTGTAATTATCTGCCTGCCATTGCCGTTAGAACACGAAGCAAAACATGCTATCGTCTGTGTTCGGCGCCAGGATGCAAACAAATCCTGAAGAAAGATCCCCCGCCTTCGCGTTCCGAGCCGGCGCTTACCTAATCAGCCGACTAGGCGCGCTATATTAAGCAACAAATAAATGACGCGCATTATGGCCAATCACAGCGCCGGGTTCGGCTAGCTGGAGCACATCGTACAACTCATCTCCCTATCTTGCGCAACTAATTGACTGTGATCTGCACGCTCCCGTCATCCAACCCCTTTGTGATGGCTAAGCGCTGCAGGGTTTTATTTGTCCTATGGTCAGGGTCGCCCCAATGAAGCAAGATACTTCTATCTTCGGACCTGAAGCTTATGGATAGGATGCTTTGTTTGTTTTGTTTATTATCTAGGTCGCTGACGTGGGTACAATTGGTAAGTTGGTGGCGCATCCTCGATTCCCATGCCGTTTCCTTCACAACACATCAATTGGGTCGCAAGACGATACTAACACGCGTTCTAGAAGGGTTTCTCTTCTCTTCTGGAGTAGGGGTTTGTTTCCTCGCTCACCCTCTCACCCTCTCTCTCTCTCTCTATCCTCGAGCCATACTAGGAAACCACCCCCGCTACTCCCATCATGACTTCCACGTTAACGTCGCTCGCGAGCCTGCCTCTAGAGCAGCTCACTCTTTACCATGCCGTCGATTCTATCCTATCCTCTGTTTTTGTCTTCTGCGGTCCGGTCGTTACTGCCAATTCGACTATCAGCAGCTCCCGCATTCAGGCGCATATTATTACACCAGTTGGACTCCAAAGCTATTCTCGAATTACAATTTCCCCAGTTGCGCCGCTGTACGCTGCAGTGAACCACCTTCCACGCGAGAAACAAGGAGATGAGGTATACAGAGGTCTAGCCGTCTGCCTCTTCAAATGTTTTGGGGACATGTCAGAGTCAGTTAGGAATGGGCTCGTAATGCTAGCACAAGGAGCCAAGCAGCCGGCGCAAACCCCAGGTACTTTTGATGATTCGCATGCTGCAGAGCTGGCCAATAGCATGGTGAAGGTAGAAAACCCAGACCAAGTTATCCGTGATTTAAAGGATGGATTCGCCGAACGAGTCGTGCCATGGATCGACATGGACCTTGTGCTGCCTCCCGGAACTATTGTCACACCCGAGAACACGCGTGAATCTATTACCAACACCGAAAATGGTGAATTCAGGCGCCAATATGGGAACTATTCCTCTCTTGTGGAGGGACTGGGCGAACCCATATTTCTGCCAACATCCAAGCTGCGACGTGCTCCATCCCAACCGACCAATTCAAGCAAATCCAAGGTGTTTTCTGCCTCACAGAAAGAGGCACTTCGGCTTGCAATGTGTGAAGTGGTCGATACAGAAGAACGGTATGTGGGGAAGATGTACGATCTTGTACATAATATTGCCCTCAAATTTCGCCAAAAGGCCGCAGATAAGCTAGAGTCAAGTACAAGCCCGGATGCTATAGCCTTAGCACAGCTCTTCCCGCCATGTTTGAATGAAATCCTTGACGTGAATATGGGTTTTTTGAGCGAAATCCGCGACATACTAGAGCAGAGCGAGAAAGAGGCACTCTTTGATTTGTCACAAGATACGCATATCGATTTGTCCTCGTTCAGGAAGGACTCTACAGGCAAGAGAAAAGACTCCATGGGGGTTATTGCGTTTGCGCAATCACTCTTGGATTGGTTCCCACGATTTTCTCAGCCGTACGGAGACTATATGCATGCTCACCATGCTTTCTCTAAGACCATGAGTACATTCCTCACCAATCAACATTCAAGCTTTTCAAAAAGAGTTTACGAGACGGGCGAGCAGAGGATGCGTTCAATTTTGATGGAACCTGTGCAACGTCTCCCGCGATACAGCCTGCTCATTGATGCAATGACTGGCGCTCTACCGTCTGCTCATCCCGCGGTGAAAGTTCTTCTTAAGGCACGCGATATCATCACGGAGATCTGCTCTTTGGACTCTAATACCTCAAAGGACAACTCCCGAGTAGCGACACGATTGCATAAACTCGTACCCGGTATACCATTCCCAGAGATGCCGTCAGGACGATTAATAACCACCGTGGATTACTATGAAGTTCCGCCCCCCCATCGGGTGTCTGCACCGGAGGCGCGATCTGAGCCTGGGATCATGCTGCTTTACAGTGACTATGTTATCTTGCTATCCAAGACAGCGGGGAGTACTGTGACCGCACGAGGTTTACACGCCGATTTGAACAAGTCATCTCCGCCCCGCAATAGCGACCAGTCGCTGGCTCTGGACCTTAGATTTTCTCAAGCCTGGCGGATCAACACTATTCGCTGCAGCCAGTCACCCTGTGGCCGTATCTTATATGTCACCCCTTTAGAAATCTCTGCGCGGAATGATCGCCTTTCAAGCTCGGTAATTTACGCCCTTGAGCTGGCTTCCACATACGAAGGCAAAGCAGGTCGTTTCATTGAGGATTTCACGAAAGCGAGGATTGAATCCCGGTTTCCTGAAAATTACCGTGAATCTGGCAAGTGGACGCTTCACAGCTTAGGGGGGACTGGTGGAACTTTAGGCATTTTGATGTCAGTGTTTGAAAGCGGACCAAGTCAGACAGGCATTCCTAGTGACCCACCCCTTGTTGAACTTATAGTTGGGGGAGCCAAAACAAACTGCTCGAATGAACTCGGTCATTCAAACTTGGAGGTTCTTTTGTCAATTTCAACACCTGATGGAGAAAAATACAAGATGGAGCTCCAATCCATTGTGGGAACCACATCCACAGACACATTCATCGCGTCAGATTTTGTTTCTATTTTAACTACTAGACGTAAGTGCAGCCTACGTGGATGTTAAGATGGGAATTGGTGGCTAACAATTGCAGTCAATAACATTCTGCGCCCATTATCCCAACCACAGAACCCCGTTCTTACGAACATAATTTTGAGCTCCAACTTCAACATTCTTCGCGCAATCGCAGGTCATCTTTTGGGAACTATGAAGCAAACGCGAGGATTTAGGCCTCCTTCACCTACGAAGTTTCTCTATACGATTTGGGGTAGCGGCCAAAACAAAGAGTCACCACCATCACCGCCAAAAGCACTCCCCGCAGTTCCAGTTGTGGGAAATATCCCTTCATTTCGCCCTCCGGGTTTGGAGCGGCCTAGAACCCCGACCTTTCCTCCGACATCCCCTAGCAAACAGATGGACACGACCAATTCAACACACATTGGGATCAATATTACTGAAAAGCCCCGTGATGAGCTCGAAATACTAGAACGAATATTCAATACTTATATTCTAGCTATCAGATCGAGAAGCGGGAACATTGTAGGTCGCGTTCTTCGATCGAGGCACCAGGCCAATCCAGTCGAAATAAATGACCTATACAATGTTCTCCTCGAGGATGCGGATAAAGTCCAGGCCGCAGCGGAAGTGTCAGTGGATGTGCTTTTTGTTGCGTTTGAAACTTTTATGGCTCAAGCCTGGAAGGAGAAAATCGGCCCTCTTATCACCGCCGAGGATTTAAAATCGATTCAAGCCAAATTTGACACGATGTTCCCTGGTGATTTTGAGGATTATTTCCATCGCTTTATAACCGAGATGTCCCCTCAAAACCGTCGAGCGCTTACGGCACTGATAAAGCTATTGGCTCAATTGCTTGATGCTTCAGGCAATGATGGTGATCGTGGGGCCCTAACTGCAACGTTCTCCGAATTATTGACCGAAGATGGCGATCCTATCGTACACATTTCTCTCTTGGACCGTCTTGTTGAGGATTTCGATCGTCTCTTCGATGATACTGTTGGCCTTACTTTGCCCCTTGAAGGAACTCTTATCCATGATCCTGCTAGCGTGCGAAGTCGCTCCCAGTCAGTGACTACCGGATCAATAAATTCACAAACGTCCTCCTTTCGCAAACGGTTTGGGTTTGGAATGAACCGTGAGCGTGGTAAGTCTGAAAGCGAAGGAAAAGTGAGCTCTATCATACGAACATTAAGCAAGTCGAAACCGTCCGGAGACCCCGATTCCCCTGCCCCAAGTTTCTCAAAGGCATCTCTTCTTCGGTCTAAGTCAACAGATTTGGATGCCCGCCTAGCTGGGCTTCTGCGCCCCGTATCAAGAGAAAGGGCACTCATGCATGGTTTATTCTTTGCAGAAGACCAGGGACTTCGACCAAACAGTGCGCATAGCAACGCTCCGACATTAGCCTCTATCGGAGAGGACAAAGTTCCAAACACGATAACTCCAGTTAAAAAAAAGAGACGAAGCTCCCTCTCCGACTTGAAGCCATTAGCATCGCCAGTCAACCTGACGCCAATGAATTCTCCCCCTAATTCTCGTAAACCCCTTACTCCGGCTTCTTCTTCGAATCGAAACGCCCCTCCAGACACACCTTCACCAACGAGGCTGCCCATACGCACGAATACTGTTCCCCACCTATCTTCTCCCGAAGGCACGACCTCCCAGACGCCGAAGTTCACCCCGTCCCCATCAAAAATGGCCGTGTCTCCAAGAAAAGAGAATGTTCCGCCATCAGGAAGGGTGACCGAAGCGGAAAGATCCCCAAGCAAACGGCCAACCTCTATTGTCGTTCCTCAGTTGAGTCCGAGGAAACGAATTGAAAATCGTCCTCATACACCCGCCCCCAGAACTCCTGGACCTAAGGACAAAAGTTCAGTTATCAGTACTTCCGATACACCATCTACACGCCCCCCTTTGACTTCGTCACCGCAGAAGGGACAAAAGTTGCGAATGCAGAATCCACAAAAGGTAGTGTACGCATGCTGGCTGTCACGTCTGTATATCTAGAGTCTAACTTGTTACTAGTTACGTGAACGTCTACAAAACGAGAAAAAGGCCTTGGCTTCAGCAGAGTCCAGCTTACAAGCTGAGCTCTCATCGATTGGTGCGGAAATATCAGGTGCAATATCATCTCCGACGAAATTTAGACCCTTATCTACCGGCTCACCTTCCAAATCCCTAACATCTCCTTCTGTGAATCCTCCGTCAACACTCAACAACCGCATGCGGCAAGTCGAATCTAAGGTGTCGTCGATGACGTCGGATTTTTCATCCCGTGTTGCCTCGCTTGAGAAGGATGTTGAAAACTCCCTGTTGGTGAGCGAGAGACGTGCACGTAAACTGGATGAACTATACCGCGACGCAAGTGCGGAGAACGAAGCTCTGTATGATAGGTTCAACACTGAACTGAGTAGAGTGACCAAAGATGTTCGAGTCGGTGCTGGTGAGGAAGCCCTGAAGTCTCAGCTGAAAGATGCACTAGAGGAAGTTGCAAGGCTCAAGAAAGAAAATTTGAGATTGAAGAGAGAAATTGGTGGCCTGAGGGCACAGCAAGCCGGCACGTTGCTCAATGAGCTGTCTAGATCATAGGCATACATTACGCATGATCTTCTGGAGGGTTTGGGATGTTTTCCCGGCTTTTTCTTTTCCCTCCCTCATGGTCTTTTATTGCGGCCTTTCATTGGATTGTCTGATATTTTGATTGATACCAGAGATGAGGAGTTCTCACTCCCTAGCAGAAGGCGCTGGTTGCATATGGATTGGCCGCTTCGGTTGCTTAACAGCGATGTTTGAGCGCTCTTGGTTCTGTTTCTTGCGGTTTACATTGCGGCGTCCGATGAATGTTTTGGGGGAATACCCGTTTGGGATAGCTTTCGGGACGTTGTTTGATTTTACGGAGTACGACGTAATGAAGGGAGGAACTTCTGTGTTAGTGTGAGTTATTATTTACTGTGTGAGGGAAATGGAAATGTTTTATGCAACCAAGTCACAGTGTGCCTGCCATTGGGCTGTGGCTTAGTAAAATTGCTAGACTTATCAGAACAAGATGCACTAACTAACCAACGTTAATCTATCTAGCCTTTGAACGCCAGAGCCAGGGAATAAGTAAATATCTACAGTAATATACAGGAGAGCTACTAGTAGCTTGGAACAGATGGCCCTATTCAGCAGCCTCACCCAATGAAGCACCCGGACCTGCCTCCTCTTCACTCACAGGTTTCGAAAC
This sequence comes from Polytolypa hystricis UAMH7299, assembly GCA_002573605.1. Lineage (NCBI taxonomy): Eukaryota > Fungi > Ascomycota > Eurotiomycetes > Onygenales > Polytolypa > Polytolypa hystricis. The sequence goes on along the minus strand of PDNA01000011.1, from coordinate 267,267 downwards.
TTTCGTCTTCCAAATCCCCAGCTTAAATATCTCAGGGTCAACATGTTTATACATGGCCTCCCACGTCACATTCCAGAACGAAGGTCCATTCTCATCACCCATCACAATACTAATCGGCATTCTCTCACCGAACGTCGGGAAGCCCAGAATCCGCTCTTTGCCCCCTCGCTCCGCCAAAACAGGAATACTGAAGCGCATATCACCAGGTAAATGTCTCTGGAGCAAGAGACCGAAACTCTTCAGCGTCATGATTTCCGTCTTGGGCGCTTGCGAGCTGTAGTCGTAGTTTGTGCGGATGGCGTGGCGTGGGTCGCGCAGCGCGAGCATGCGGTGGTTGTAGAGTAATAGGATATCGCGGATGGACTTCATGTCGCTAGTCTCGAGCGGGCGGATTATTAGCGGGATTGTCGTGCCGGGGAATGTGCGTCTAGGCTTTGTCCGCACGTACGGCTTGAACACGCGTTCGGCTTGTACGCGGATCCAGAATCGTGAGTCCCACATCTGCCAGTCTGACCAGCTGGTGGCGGTGGTAGTGGAGGAATCGGGGATTTCGAGAGAGAAGTTGGTGATGGGTTTGCTGAGCGAGTCGGGGAATGGACAGCGGGAGAATTGCCATAGATTTGGCACGTTGCGAAAGGCGTCTAGTAGGATATCTCGTTGGCTGCGTCTGAGGATATTGGATGAGAAGAGCGAGTGTTGAGGTGCGTCGTCTTTCATGTTCAGTTTTACGGGCATGAGTTTGACGCCGCCGACTGTAAATGTGTCGTGTTTTGGAAATACAGAGTCACCGTCTTCCTTGTGTTTGAATTTGGGGAAGATTACTAGTGGTGCGTTGCGAAACTTTCCGATATGGGTGGCGTTCTCTGAGCCGGGAGATACCACGTCTGCAATTCGTCGGATGGCGTGGGCTTGGATTTGCCTATCCAGCGCGTCAGTGGCAGCGTCGTCCTGGCCTTTCTGAGAATCGTGGAGTTGACGGGGAGAAGGGAACTGGACAACAATAGTCCCTGAACGGAGGTCTAGTTTGACGACCTTTATAGATTCCATAAAGTTATTAATGCATGCCGTGAAGGAATCCGTCGCGTCTTTGCTTGTCTCGATCAGAGAAAGAACAGAAGGCGCTTGGAGAGCTTTGGGTAGGGAATCGGTGGCTAGAAGGTGACGGATCGTATTTCGCATCGTAAGAGTAGGATCGAAATTGGTACGGTCCGTAACGAAAGGTACATTGTTGTCGGAGCAGGTTGACAACAACCTAGGCTTGGGGAAAGGCGTGAGTGGACGGAGAAGGTAGATTCCACCATCGGAGACGCGAAGAGAAAGGTCGTCCTTCCAAAGGCGAAAAGATAGGTTCTTGGGTTGTGTCCCGTCCTCGTTTTGTAACGCATTGTCCGGCGCATTGCGATTAGGCTCCTCGTGAGACTTCCATATACCCAGTGGATTGAAGAAGTTGCCACTCTGAGCGACCCCATATATTCCCTGGCACTCAGGGATATGCGCGACATCAGCCACGCCACGAAGTGCCATGAGACGATGCCCCTGAGATAGTCGTATGAGTGCGGTCTCAACACTATCGTCTTGATGGTGCCCTAGACACAGTACTGGGATATTATGTTGTCTGCACGCTTTCCCAAGCGCCTGGAAACGTAATCTTCGTGCTCGAGTCTCAAAGTCTGTCAGTTGGGACGGCGTTACCCCGGTGGGCCATTGGAGGGGGAGGATTTCGGGATTCAGCCCTAGGGAATGGCATGGTTAGTGAAGCGTTGGATAGAGGGCTCACGGGACAACACCATAGAAACCAATATCATACCGAGATCTTCAAGCCATCTGGCTACTTTATGCGCCTCCTCCGTGCTCTTATCCCTTGCTTTATGGTCTATGATAAACGGCTTGACGGTTAGGTTTGGAAAGTAACGGTCCGACATCATCTGCCTGCACAGGAACGCCAGTGCCATCGAATCAGCTCCCCCGCTCACGGCAAGCGCTACAAAAGAAATCACTAGTCAGCATCTTGAACCCATTGAAAACATACCGCTCTGTGCGACAGAAGCTAAATACTTACCTAGAGAGCGAGGGTAGGTAGGCCTGCTGTTATGGCCTGTCCATGCTCGCCACAGTCTCGTAAGTGAGGTGTAGAACTCATCACTAGAGACTGGAAGCTGCCTCTCTGGCCTCCAGGCCCTCATGGCATGTATAATAGGAGATCTGGAGGGAATTGTGCTTTCAATCGCAGCCTTCAACCTCGACGTTTCGATCCTGGAAGCAGAACCGACAAATGCGCCCAAGACATCACGTGGGTCCAAAGCTTCCGAGGTCCAATATTTCTAAACCTCAGTTCAGCAATCAAAATTCCCTTCTATTTCAATTGTGAAGTTCAAGAATTATAGAAATAATTATGCTCTATGAAGTAGCCTAAAGCTAGGATCTTGGAAAATCGGGAATCAGGCTCGGATATCATGCACTGATTTCGGCATTGGAAGCCGATTCTCGGCTTGCCGAAACGTCACCGCCAAAATAGCGCAAAATCTGTGTTTTCCAGCCAAGACTGAGGACTCGCAACGTTCCAATGCTAACTGCAACACTACCTCCTCAACAGCCAACCGCCATGATGAGATAGGATTCCTTTCTCAATTGCTTCAATGTATTTAATTGAGTGACGACATGATACCCTAATAATAATTTGACCTAGTACCGCCCTCCAGCCATGGAAGCGATCGACCAGCCCGAGTGGGAGTCACAGCCTCTGGGCCCATCTCTTTGGACAAGGTCCCTCGTGGTGAGTGCCTATCCGTGGTGTATTCGCCCAATTGGCCCTCGTTTACCTCAGGATCTTTGAGCGCTATATTCTGACCAACCCATCATCCTCGCAGGCAGGAGCAGTCGCTGGACTCACAGTCGATATCTCCCTCTTTCCTCTCGACACCATAAAGACCCGTCTCCAGCAGGCCCGGAAACACACGCAGTCATCATTGGACTCTGCTTCACGGCCTCCTGCCCCAAATCTTCGCCAAACCCTCCGAGGCATCTATGCCGGCCTCCCGTCCGTTCTCCTTGGCTCCGCGCCTTCCGCAGCCAGTTTCTTCATTGTGTACGATGGCGTGAAGCGGCACCTCCTCCCTCCTCCCTCCTCCTCCTCCACAAGCCCCCCGGCGTCATGGCAACATATAGTCCTCACACATTCTGTCGCATCCTCGCTAGGCGAAATCGCCGCCTGTGCCGTGCGCGTACCGACGGAGGTAATAAAACAAAGAGCGCAAGCGGGCCTCTTTGGCGGATCGACTCTACTTGCGCTCAAGGACATTCTTTCCCTACGCCACGCAGGTTCAGACACTGGCGCAAAGCGAGGATGGGGATTGGTTGTGCGTGAATTATATCGAGGCACGTCTATTACAATTGCACGAGAAATCCCATTCACCGTGCTACAATTTACGATGTGGGAAGCGATGAAGGATGCATATGCCTCCCGTGCTGGGGACGCACAGTCGACATCTACTGGCCCGTCAGCTACATCTAGCGCATTTTTCGGTAGCATTGCGGGTTCGATTTCTGCGGGTTTGACCACCCCGCTGGATGTAGTGAAGACGAGAGTTATGCTGGCGAGGAGGGGAGGAGGTGATAACGTTAAAGTGAGGGACGTCGTGCGTGGCATAATGAAAGATGAAGGTTTTGGTGCATTTTGGAGGGGAATTGGTCCTCGGGTTGCTTGGATTGGTATTGGAGGCGCAGTGTTTCTAGGCAGTTACCAGTGGGCTTGGAATCTGCAAGAAAGCAGAAGCAAGGAGGCCAAGAGCACCCAGTCTGAGCCGCTCTGACGGGCTCTGACGGGCTCTCTTCGTGTCTTGCCGTCCTTTCTCCAATTTTCCTCAGATCCTCTGCGAACATTTACACGATTTGTATAGCATTTGTTTCATGTATGAATAGATATATATTCTTAACTGATTGTATTAACTTTATTCTAGGTATATACCGCAGCCATAACCTTCTATCATCAGCATCATACGTATCTGAGGCTTACAAAATGGCAGTACTAGAAATCCTCCTTTTCCATCCCATCCGCGCGATTCTGTTAGGCATAATGCTAAGGAGAGAAGTATGTAGGATATACGCCGCCACTAGACCTTCTTCGTTCCGATATCACCCTGAATCCGGTTTCCTAAGCATCCAAGACAATGTTCTTGCATGTTCCGGAGTTACTAGCTCCTCCAACTCTTCCGGAAGCATAAAATCATGGTCTAAATATTCAAAGCCCGGCACAACGGTCTGTTCCGGCATTTATACCCTCATCAGCTTCTTATAGTCCACCTTCGGTAAAAGACAGCGGAGGGGGCCGGGAACATACCTCACTAATCAACAGCCCCCCCTCACTCTCCCCCTCTTCCCTTTCATCAGGCAATAAATAACTACTCTTATATTTCCCCCCCTCAACAATCCACTGCAATCTCTCTCCCGCCTGAATATTCTGCCCCACCACAAAACTCTCCACCCTCGCCTTCTTCGTTCTTCCCCCATTCTCTTCTTCTACCTCATCCGCATGAATAATCACATACCTCCCTCTCCCCCGATGCAACGTATGCACCGTGCGCCCTTTATTCCTATGAAACGCCCCCATCGGACTCCCCGGCGTGAGCAGGTAGAATATCGACGTGCTAGCTGAGCGGGTCGAGTTATCTGCGCTCTCCTCCTCTTCCTCCTTTTGGAGATTTTTCGTCCCGTCGGAGAGTTCGTAGGTGTGTGATGTGAAGAAAGGGTTTGGCACGCGTAGTGGGTCGCGGTCAGTCTCGACGAAGTAGCCACCTTCCATGTGCTTTTGTAACTTTAGGGTGTCTATGGTTTGTTGGATTAAAGGCGGTTCGGAGGAGGATGGAGGGGAGGAGCAGCAGCCCGCGGGTTGTAGTAGGTAGATAGGTTTTATTTGAGAGAGGGGGATGTCCATTTTGTTGTATATACGACGAGGCTTTTTTTCAATGATGAGGGTGGAAACTTTTGTATACTTATGTGCAGAGGATATTTTATGGACTCTTATCATCCGCTTTTTCAAGGAAGGCAATGAAATAGGTGTATACAAGGTAAGTGGTATTTTACCAATCGGAGCGGTGTAGGTGGCCTACGTACTTAACCCTGACAGCGTAGTTAGGGTCAATGATATCACTCATCACGGGCGCGGATCCGCCGGCGAAACCCAGGGTTTAACTCCGCCGACCTGAAGCTTATTAGAAGAGAACTTGGAGTCGGTGCAGATAAGCAGTTACAGGGGCACTTCAGCTGGTCCAGCAGCCAGGGGTAGATTTATTTTACAAAGCTTGGGAATTACAAATGCGACTGCAAAATATAAGAACTCTGTATAGTTATATCTCATCATGCGCTCATTTAGCTAGGTTAGGCGGGAAATAATTGCGCTCTATTATGTATGCACATGGGGGAATGGAAATTTTGCAGGTATAAAAACAGGGCGAGTCGAGCGTCAGCGCGGTTGAAAAATGGCCGGGTTGATTGTGGTATATTCCTAGAGCTAGCACTATCTCATCTTCCGTTAGATAGGGCGACCAGAGGCCATTCCTCTTGCAATACATTAGCAGCTCTCAATGCGTGTCTACTAGCTTATACTGCACTGCCTTCCGCCTCTCAGTTCATTGTTCAGATCGCCCCAGGTCTCGTAAGTTGTCTCCTTCCAGTTCTCGCACAACATTGAGATAAAGCTTGGATCTTCTGTATTGCTTGTATTTGGGAGGAAGCGGGTTAGGAGGGAGTGATACGATTGTGGGATGACTGTCTGTTGGCACAATCTTCAGCTTTGCACTCGCCCATTAATTGTGTTGGAAGCCTGCTCAGCCCGTCCGCCAGACCGATAATGTGATTATCATTGGGTAGGTGCTTGACAACGTAGTCATACTCGCTTAGTCTCGACCGTCAATTGAGGAACTTGTAGGTTTTCGGGCCCTTTCGTCAAAATGTCTTCTCCCTCAATCACTACGTGCACGAATAGATCATTAGACTTGCATCCGGACAAGTGACCATGGAAACAAAAAGAAACGTCTATAGACACCTCCATTAGACCTATTTAATTATGACCCCATAATAGCCCTGGAGTCAAGTAAAGCGTTAGTTGTATTGACCTAGGAATGGGCAGACATGGAAGGGAAGTCATACTTGAATAGGTGGCTATGCCCCACACTCCCCCGCAATCCACATGACTTACATCCCCTTCGTTTCACTAGTCGTCCATGTAAGCAGGCCGTAGGTCCAAAATCTCGGCGATCTGCCTTAACATAAAGGGCGACAGGCAATCCGGAGTATTATCCTCTGCTTTATCTTTGTTCAACTCTTCAATCCGTGCCTTGTTCTTTGCCCTCCATCCTGCCGTCGCAAGATGCGGATGTTTGAACCAGCAAGCCTTCTCTTGATGGAAGAATAAACCGCAATATTGGCAGGACTGCCGCTTGGGTTTTCGGTGCACTGGGTCAATTTGGGGATCTCGGGTTGGTCGGGAAGGAGATTGTTCGGCTCGATTAATCTGTTCTGCTGCCTTGGCTTCTTCCTTTGCAAGGGTAGCCCTGAGCAAAAAGGGATAAACCACGCCCGTCATATCGGAATCTTCAACTGGCGCCTGCAGTGTGTGCAATACTTCTACCGGGGCCATCTGCATGAATTCATCCTTCCAGCCCTCTAACCCTAAGATAAATAGGTCATGGTAGGTTGATGGGGTCCAATCTGCACCGCAATTATAAAGTGCTAGTCGCAAAGAGAAAAAGCCAACGATATATCGCAATATATTTCCGTCCTGTACCCGCAGGTCTCTGAGCTGCTTTGTAACTTCTAGTCGCTTCTCCAGCTGTGAAGTTCCATATGTATACCGCAAGGTTTTCCATAGGTCAGCTGCAACATGGTCGGTTTCATCGATCTCGAATGAATCGTATACTTCAGTGCTAAGGGTTCGACAGATTCGCAGGTGCAGAAGGCGATTCTTTTCTTTCCAAATTCCTTGCCCCAGAGCTCCTATCGTCGTCGGTGGTTCCATCTGCTCCTCTTCCAGGAGATCCCTTGCTTGGATACTGTCCGCGTCTTCGAGAATGAACTTCTTCCAGTCGCGGTAGTTGGATCCATTGAAAGCGGGAACACATGTAGCCTTAAACTTGGCCATTGCGTTCTTGCGGAACTTGGTGATTTTCCTTTGGATCTGTGCAGCATCTTCATCTTCATGTTGATCAAGTTCGCGGGCCACTTCTGGGGTCTTCTTCTCTGGAATCGATTCCACTCTCCGTTCAAGCCTCTCGATTCGTCCATCTTGAATCTTCAGATATGACGCCAATTGCCTTATTATCGACTCAATGTCGCTGCCGCCCTTCATGATATCATCCTCCCCTAGGCCCGTAAGACGTAGTTTAGTAGTAGGAGCCTCCATTCCCAGTATAGGTTCGTTGAACAGGCTAGGTATCATAACTATTAACCCGTGAAAAATCTGCAGAAGTTTAGTTAAGCTTCGATCAACATCAAACGCCCTAGCCTTTCTCTGGCGCCTGTTGTGGGGAAGAGCTTGCTAGTTCGTCCCCTCTGTGGCTGGGCAAGAGGAACAAACAGCCCCACGAGGGCCATACAGAGCCCCGCCTATCTCTTCGCACCCAGCATCTCCAGAAGTATTCATTCGTTCGGCTTTTCCAGCTGATGTATGTGCATGGGGTAAAAATTAAAGATCTAGTTTGTGAGAGAGCATGGCTGTCGTCTGTCAGACGAGCGGCCCTACCTGTAGGCGCGGGTTGCTAGGCCGAACTCGGATAAAGATCTCACGCAATCCTTTGTCTGCAAATAACATTCATATCAGGATAGCATTGCATCAACAGTTCATCCCATCATTATTTCCATTATATTTTTGCTATATGACGTTTGTATTGTCAAGAGTAACTCTCTCTCGGGGATTGTCATGGATGTTTCGGCAATACAATTCTCCGAGCGGACTTAATTAAGGCGGATTAGGTAAGCAGGGATCCAACCGCCCGCCGCAAGGGTCCTGGACGATAACCTCCGACGTCGAGGAGTGTAGGAGAGCAGTTGGACGCAAATACGGCAAGGTAGACGTGGCCGTGGTTCTTACCTTCAGCTTATACACCTGACGTTGGAGCTCCTGGTTCGCATGGCTGCTGGCAATTGCTCTCATCTGTTCACAACCTAGGTTGCGTCGTGTTTTGCCCAAGACTACTTGCAGCGTTCGCATTCCAGATCCTTGAATCGCTTCAACTGCGCATCGTCGCATTGCCATACAGTTACATTGTCTGAATGGCTAGGAAATTTAGTCACAAGGTCAGCTATGGTGAGTTAACTGCGCCTGGCGCCTTGCATACACTGCACCGTCTCTGCACCATTACTTCCCCGCTCACACCACTTCTCTTCTAGTGCTGTCGATGCCAGATGCCCCTGGTGGCCATCGCTTGGGCGTCAATGGGCTCGCTGTCGACACTATCAACTCTATCCTGTGAGTGCGCTTTAATCTTGAAATTGCTATTTTCCTTGGAGCGAACAGCGCGGAAGGCGGATTTATGGACAGCGACATCTTTCTCGCCCGAAACGTGTTATTTTACTAACTAACGATATGTACAGGTATTCGGCTGGCCGCGACGGTGTTATATGCGCCTGGGATCTAAACCTAGACTTGAGGTCCAGCTATACATCGAATCCATTCTCGTCCTCCTCGTCCGGTACGACCTCCGCAAACCAGCTCTCAGATTCAAGTTCCAAAACTGTCGAACCAACAAGTTTCCGCCGCCAGGTCCAAGCGCATACCCATTGGGTGAACGATATCGTTCTTGCACAGGGCACCTCTCTCGTCTCCGCTTCAAATGACTCCACCGTTAGGCTATGGCGCCCAGATGCGGAAGACACACAACTTCCAGCTACGCTAGGCAAGCATAGTGACTACGTCAAGTGCGTCGCAACGCCCGATTCTCATTTAGACTGGGTCGCATCTGGAGGCTTGGACCACAAGATTTATCTCTGGGACTTGAATGGAGGTGGAGAAAGGTTAAAAATAGATGTGGCAGACGAGGGGGCAACCATCAAGGGATCCGTGTATGCCCTGAGTGCTAATGGGTCGATCCTGGCCAGCGGAGGACCGGAGAACGTTGTCAGGGTGTGGGACCCGAAATCCGGGAAGTTGATCACGAAGTTTGTGGGTCATAGTAATACAGTTCGAGATATCCTGATTAACCAGGATGGTGATACGATCATGACAGCTTCCTCCGATCAGACAGTTAAAGTTTGGTCCATGACTGCTGGCCGGTGTATGCACACGTTAACCATGCATAATGAGAGTGTGTGGTCTCTGTATTCAGACCACCCTCAGCTCGCAGTTTTCTATTCTAGCGATAGATCAGGACTGGTTGCAAAGACGGATACTAGGAAGGCGTCGGACGTTGACCAAGGGACCTGCGTTGCTCTGTTCCAGGAAAATGATGGTGTGATCAAAGTAGTTGCTGCTGGGGAGCATATCTGGACAGCAACACCAAAATCGAGTATCAACCGCTGGAATGATGTTGATATGACCACAGAAATTGAGCAGGCAATTGCATCTTCACATCGACGTGTGACTAGTTCTACCTCTCGTCATTCTACCAAACCCGCTCAATCTGCGGGCGATGAAACCGCGACAGAGCCTCCTCCAACCATGCGTGCAATCCCTCGCACATCCCTTCTCCCATTATCCAACACTGCAACACTTCCTGGGTCACACCATGATATTAATGTGGCGAATGCAAGAGGGGCATCTGAATTGCTCCTGGACGAGGCGTTGGCACCTGCTGTACCTCTTTATTCCCTACCTGAGGAGACCATCGAGGGCCAGAACGGTTTAATAAAGCATACCATGCTACACGATAGGAAACGTGTTCTTACCCAGGATACAGCAGGCGAGGTGGTTCTGTGGGACCTCCTAAGAGTAAGCTTAGCCTACCTACCTATTCAACTTGGTCGTCCGATTTCTAACATTCTTATAGTGTGTTCCGATCAAAACATTTGGCAAGCGTCATTTGGATGATGTCGCTTCTGAAGTTAATACTTCAGAAACCATTGCTAATTGGTGCACCTTGGACACTCGAATGGGATGTTTATCTGTGGTCCTAGAAGAGAACCGTTGCTTTGATGGAGAGATCTACGCTGATCAAACAGATCTCCCTGGCCTAGATTCATTCAAAGAAGACCAAAGAAGTCAGTTTATCATTGACACCATACATATATAGTCATATTTGCTAACTAGTGTGCTTTCCCAACAGTAAACCTTGGGAAATGGGTTCTACGGTATCTTTTCGCCGATCTCATCGACGAAGAAGTTAGGAGCGATGATTCTTACCGGCAAAATCTCACCAGCAAAGCTAGTGAATTAGCTAAACGGCGACCAGAAGCCCCGACGGCAATAGACATACCTCGGATAGTGGCCCCAGGTGAACTCGCGCTGGCCAGTTCGTCATTGGGAAGTCCTCGTCCATTAGGTGGTATTTATGGAACTTCCGCTCCTACTCCAGGGTTCAGCATTGGGATTGCTACCCCTAGTTATCAGTCAACGTTTTCTGAAAATACTGCAAACACACCGTTAGCCTCTTCTGCTGAAGCTAGCGCGTCACGCAATGATTACTTTTCTTCACAAAGCCGCCCTGCCGATTCGTCCAACTTGAGCGTTAAAACCCCGGGTGCAACAGATGACGAGACTCCTCTAGGCACATCACCGGCCGAGGAGAAAACGGCAGGGAAACGTAGCGGTTCCCTTTTTGGGAAGAAATTCCAAATGAACTTTAAACTTGGAAGGACATCGACAGATACAAAGCCCATTATTGAGGAAAAACCGGAAGAGGCTGATGACAAGTCTTCAGAGAAGGAAGAAAAAGTGTATGATGAAACTTTGGCTGGTGTTATTGAGAAGATCAGGTTTGAGTACGAGGAATTCATAGCAGAGCATCCCGATGAGCCCCTGGAATCAAAGATGACGCCAAGTCAGGAGAGTGAGACTCCGGCCCTAGTCATACCACCCCAGACCTCAATACTTATCCAGGAGGGTAATTCGGATGCTGCGGTAGCAGCAGATATTTATCGGGGTTGCGTGGGCACTATTAGTGAAGATGTCAGTCTTCTTCACACAGCCATTCCAAAATGGCTAGCAGAGCTACTTCTGAAGGTGATATCCCGTTCCCCTTTATCGCCCCCTAGTATTGGGCGATTCATGAATAGTTAGCAGAAAGCTAACAACATGCAGAATACGGTTCCTGTCAAAGAGGTGTCGAAGGTTGCGTTCTCTTTGCAACCGTACAAGGACGAACTTCCCCCCATCATAAAACCGGACAGGTAGGGTTTGCCCATGGATGCGATGTATTTGTGTGTTGATGCTAATTCATGCGACCTCAAGCTTAACTGCCACAAGTACTTCCTCGCGTTTGAATGCCAATCGAATGCTCCGTGCGAAGAAGATCCTTGCATACGTTGCAGAACGTATAGACCCGGCCGACCCTCAAAACCCCAACCCCTTCAAACCTGAAGAGTATCTTGAACTATATTGCCGAGACACTGTAAGTAACGCCAACTTGATCAACCCTCCGCGGCCGCTCAACCCTCCTACGTCAAGCTTGGTCAATAACCAAGTAATGTGGGCTAATTAGGTGACTTTAACAGTTAATTCCCCCTGACATGACTTTGGCCACAATCCGTACACATATATGGCGGACAGGAAGCGACATGCTTCTTTTCTACAAGCCCAATGGGAAGAGGGAGATTCCCCTCACGGTAACGGAAACGTTGGTCAATCCTTCAGAGGACATTGATGGCGGCAAACCGGCGGAGTCTACATCTAATAATAAACCCCTTGGTGTAACGATCACTGAGGGGACGGGTTTGACTGCTGCAACCTCGGGCTCCACTCCAACAACTTCCCAATCAGTGTCGGCATCAGCATCGACCACAGGAACCTTAGACAACTAAATAACAGCCTACGCCTCCCGCCTTTGCACGACAAAGGGTTTGAAGGGAAGCCGAAAGGTAGAGTTTTCTACATTATATACCCACTCGTTTTCCTTTTCTATTTTTCTTCTTTTGTCTGCGTGGTTAAATCCACAGCGACAAATCTCCACAATATTGCTCCAACATGCGAGTGGCAATGATTGTAATGTCAAGGTTCTTCTTTATTTTGTAGTATCTTTTTCCCTTTTTCTTTTTTGGAATCTATGTCGTATATATCTAAGCAATGCGCATATATTGAAGCAGCTTTTTGTATATAAAGCGCGGAGGTATTTATCCTTGGTACCTAATGGATTTCTCTTTGGCTCAACTGTGCAGTCCGAGTTAAAGTTGTTTTTCGCAAATTACACGGCAGCTCATCGCAAGCATTGCAGCCCCGAACTGTATCAGGGAGCCAGGTAGGTTTTTCATAGCTCGTCTTTCGCTAACAAAACACCCTGGTGATACACATCGCCATCCGCATCTCTGCCCTCATCCAAGCGGCGGTTCCCTCTCACCCCATCCGTCAAAGCCCTCAAATGCGCCCACTCATTCGCATCCTCCCCCAGTCCCCAAGCAAACACACCTCCCAACCCCATCTTCCTCACAATCCGCGGGAACTTTCTCGATATCGCCTCTGGCGTATCCCATGACCACCAAATACTCCCCTCCTCATCCCAATAATAAGCCCCACCACCAACACCATCATACCTTACGCCTCGCATAGCACGCGAGAAAGACGCGTTGAGTTCATCAGGCACTCTATCATGCCATGAAAACGCACCCGCTTGGCCGAGATCAGCGCCCGTAATAGGATCTTCCATGAGTACTGTCGGACAACCTAGCGGTGGATCATTATAAGCGCAGTACTGCGCCCTTGGTTTCACCCGAAACCACTTTACATAAAACGCGAAACCCAGATTCGTTTTCTCGCGCGACACGCCGTTACCGTTATACGCTTTCACAGCGTCGATAGAGAGCTGAATACCCGTATGATGCTTCGTGACCGTGTCGCGCCGATTCATCAAATCGTACGTCATGATGTTGAAGAAATCCAAGGAAGCGGCAATGGCGGGGAGGGTTTGGGGCGTAAATGCTAGCATATCCCGAGGTAGGCCGGGGACGGCGGCGGATATGAGTTTTGTGGGACCGAGAGCGGAGCGGATTTCCTGGAGAAGTAATGGGTAGGCTGTGATTTGCCAGGTTTTGGAGTTGTTGGGTGTGCGTTTGTAGTCTTCGCCGTTTCCTCTAGAGATTTTTTAGAATGTCTGAGCTTTTGATGCTTTGTTTTTTTTTTACTTCTTGGGGATGAGATATAGATTTTATATCTTTCCCTGAATTTTTTGTATACGAATGGGGAGCTCACTCACCCAGGATACTCCCAATCAATATCAACACCTATACACACAACATCTCAGTATACTTGAAAACAAACCTCCCAAAAAAAAACATAAGGCTATACATACCATCAGCCCCCGTCTCCTCAACCATATCCCCCACCTTCCTCGCAAACACCTTCCTCCCTTCCTCCGTCCTCGCAGCAATCTCAAACCCTTCCGTATCCCCCCACCCACCAATAGCAACCATAACCTTCACCCCCGACGATGATGATCCATCTTGCCTCCTCTTAGGGAATTGCGCTCTCACACTCTCTACGGTCGTGAAGAGCGGCCAGGACGAGCGGTTTGGCTCGTTGAAGATGGAGGACGGGAGGAATGCGAGGGTTATATGTGTGATTTCTTCGAGGAGAGAGAGGTGAGGGGGGATGAGGGGGTGTTGGCTGTCGGGTTGTTTTGTGTAATGTAAGTTTTTGGAAAATAAGGGGGAAAGGGGGCTTAAGAAGGAAGTTTCTTGAGTATTTGGGGAATCCTTATATGTAGAGAATGAATGAATGGATGGGGGCTGGCATTTGTTGTTGATATAATACATACCCTGTGAGGTACATGATGCATCTTGCACTGGCCATGGAGAAGAAGAAAAGCCAGAGCTGGATCAAAATGACAGCATGTATAAGGAATTTGTTCCTCATCCTAGTTCTCATTTTGGGGGACGGATGGGCTTGTGTATATATGGTCTTTCTTATTGACACTGTCTTCTTCTTGTGTATGATTGATTACACCTGGACAGGTAGCTGGGGTGCATAGGTTGGGCTAGCTGCTAATTGTAAAGTGAGATCATCAACATCATGTTGACTATGAACTGCACTTACAACAAGCAACTCATAAAAGTCCAACCCAGCTAGAATAAAAACCCTGTATGCTGCCAAATACCAAAGCCATTAATCCTCTACTAATATACCTAGTGAAAATTTACTATTATTTCTACTCAACATCCTCTACACTTCCACTCCCAATTGATTACAAAACACAAGTGCATCAACACACTCACTTTCCCCCCACTCATTTGTCTGATAAAGATTAAAAAACAAAACAAAACAAAAAAATAACAATTCTATTCTGGTATGCAAGTTATGTAACCTAGCTATGTAGGGGCAGTCCTCCCTCTAATACCCATATCAATCTATCTATGTACCGATTTTTGACATAATGTGAAAAGTCTCAACCATCCATTTTTTGTGCCCATGAAGTGAAAAACTGATAGAACCAAGAAAAGAAAAGGATAAAAGGAAAAAGAAAAAGAAAACAAACAAACTGACAGCATGCATGGTATATACACATGGCTGGACAGGAATGAAAGCAGGCAAACAAATATCCTAAGCATAGGGTACACAATGGATATACAAAAATGAGGGTGAAGAATATGTAACATCAAAAAAGGGAGCTGACCAACCTCGCATCCACGTGAGCTACGGATGAAGCGAGTATAGTTGAATAGCCTCAGCAGACGGGGAGATTGCTGTCTTCATCCGTATGCGAAGGCGGGTCGGCCATATGTTCATCTCCCATCAAACAAGAGGACATTGTAGAAAGGAAGAACGTTACCGAAACGCTGGGAATACCTTCCATAGAAAAATATATCGTTTTACAGAAAGTCAACGAATAAAAGAAACAAAGGCAATCCAACATGAGTCAAGTACAGCATTTCACCTAACCAAAAAAGCGAGGCGAATATTAAAAAGTGCCATAAAGGTGATATAAGAAGGGTTTGAATGTTAGAAGGAAGCATAAGCGTGTAAAGGTCGTGGAAATGTTGCTGCTGGGATATTATGGTTTTTTGGTGGTGTTGTTGCTGTTGGTTGAAGGCACTGATGGTGGCTCAAGGACGTGGCCATGATTAGGGGCGTTGACCACGCGACCATCCTCCATCTGATGGCAGACCTCGCTGG
Source organism: Polytolypa hystricis UAMH7299 (assembly GCA_002573605.1). NCBI lineage: Eukaryota > Fungi > Ascomycota > Eurotiomycetes > Onygenales > Polytolypa > Polytolypa hystricis. Next base: position 252,020 of record PDNA01000011.1, on the reverse strand, counting down.
ATCGGACCCACTCATCCGCCAACACTTCTTCCAGTGTCGCTCGTTCTCGAGGATCGACCTTCAACATGCGCCCAATGATCTGGCGTGACTCACGGGGCAGAAGACGGAGAAGGCGCCAAGGACCTTTGACAACTTCTTGTCGCTGCCCTGTTTGGCCTGCCGACGATTGGGGCGCCGGCTGTTCTTTTGTTTTTGCATCGGTAGCACCACCCTTTGAGTTGGTGTTATCATTTTTGTCATCCCGAGTTGAGGGCTCAGAACGTGGATAGAGGGTGGCCCCAGAGTGCCCCCTTCGGTGGTGTGGGAGGGGTTGAGGAGCGGGTGCATCAGATTCCTTCTTTTGAGTTGGCTCCGCTGTGGCTGGGAGGTCATTTGTGGATCTTGGGCGATGTTTTGATATCTCTCCCTCAGATCCAGGGCCGCCTGAGGGCGCGGAGACAAAGAGTTTATATGAGTTATCTGTAGTCCTTGGCTGTTTCCAGGGAAATCGTCTTAATGACATGCAACAGAATATTATAGCCAAAGACCAGATATCAGTCGGGCGGGGATCGTATCGTTTCTCCTCGTAGACTTCTGGAGCCAAGTAGGGATCAGATCCAACGATTCCTATAGGGTTCCGTTAGTATAAAATATAACACCATGGAAATGCTATTAATAGATGGCAATCTCACCAGATGCAAGGACAATATCGTTTTCAAATGGGTACCTGAAAACCACCGCACTTCCAAAATCTATAAGCTTCATAATACCACGGTCGCTCACCACGACATTGTCTAGTTTCAAATCTCGATGAGCCAAGCCCATAGAGTGGAGGTAGGTGAGGCCGTTAACGATTTGTAGAAAAGAACAGGCAACCTCTTCTCTCGTCATCTTGCCTGTCATCACAATTGCAAAAAGGTCGAAAGGTGCATATTCCATAACTTCGTACCAACGACTTTCCTCACGGATTATATCCATCGTCTCGATGATATTCCCGTGGTGCAGTGTAGATCCGATACAGAATTCTGCAGTCACCTTCTTAGAGTATTCCTTCTCCGTCTCCCACGAGTGGCGATCCCGGAATTGTTTCACAGCAAATGTGACACCGTCGGAATTTCTCTTCAACAACCGAACCGAACCTCCTGCTCCCGTCCCAAGCACTCTTCCTAGTTGACCATACCTGGACTGTAGGCCATGATCATCTGCAAACGGCACACCTAACTGGCGCTTCTGAAACTGAGAAGGTTTGCTTCCGGCGCCAACAGCTTCTTTCCTTGATGAGATTGAAGCTGGAGAGCCGCTCCGCTTGCGCCTATGGCCCATCCGGAAGAAACGCTTCAATTCCGACATTGAACCGTGAGATTTACCTTCAAGGCCTCCCGCGCCGTCATGAAAACGGTGTTCTTTCTTGCCGCCGAAAAAGGCGCCGCGTTTATCGTATGATTTCAAATCGGAGCCACTCGAAGATCGAGGGAGACCCTGAGTTGCCAGCGATGTAGACGAAGCATTGGCACGTCGCTTCCCATCCAATCCTCCGAAAATGAATCTGGGGTCAAGCTGTGCGAGATTCTTCGGGGGAGGGGGCCTCCGGCTTCGGGAATACGGGTCATCGCGGTCTCCCCCAGGATTCCCAGAACCTGGATATGGAGGGGTAATCCATCCTGGCTGGTGTCTCGCTGTAGGTGGTGGACTCTCATTACGTTTGAAGCTTTCGGATGGACCTAAAAAGAATTTCGTTCTGTGGTTGGGCCGCTTTTCCTTAGCCTGGGTAGACTGGTCGGAGCCTGATGTTGGTTTGGTCGAAATAGGCGCATTAAATGTGGATTGCTGTGATGCAGGGCCGGCTGGAGAACTCGCACCAGAGTTTTTAGCGGAAGCCTCGTTTGAAAGGGATGTCTGCGGGGTCATTTCAAATTGATCTAAAGTGCCTCGTCCCGTTCCTTCCCTCATACTGGGGTGATCCTTGGTGCCCTCAAGACTCATGGAACCAGCGGGAGTAAGAGCTGGGGAATGAACTCCTGAAAGCATAGGCGATGCAGCGTTAGATCGAATATAGCCTTGCAGACTATACTCTCTTGACGGGATCTATTTAGCGCAAGTGGATGTTAGAAAGGGAGTTGCCAGTGGGGAGCAAAGCCATGTCTCATGATGAGATATATGACGGAGTATCGCAAGATTCCGGATACGTACCCTTGAAGCAGGAAGGGAAAGAGGATCAAACGCAAAATTTCTCATTCTCGTTTCCTGCAACCTCGACTTCTGCAGTTTCATTGCGAGTGAGCGGAGTTCTTCTTTGGTCTCTGGGGACAGGTTATTTTTGGTCTCGTCCTTGGACTCCACTGTCAAATCGGGGCGCGACTGCAGCCTGTGAGCGGGTTCAATTTCCTGGTTTGTAGAGGCGAATCGCACGGTCTGTTGCGGTTCCTGGGGCTCTGCAGGAGGGTGTTGTAATGGTGGTGTGGCCATGGTGTCTGTTTCTGCGGGAAGAGCGCCTGCATTTAATCGCACGTTAATGATCTATAGTGTGGGGATGACTATGGGCGTCATATGGAAGATGTTCGTACCTATATTGCTTGATTCCTCCAGCAGGTCTGGACGAAAGGATCCAGCTGCCATCCCTGCGGTCAAGTTAAGAAAGAGACTGTAAGGGAAAGAAGCAATTGCGCTTCTTGACGCATTCCCTTGAAGGGCTTGATTGCTCGCAGCACTCCAGGCGATTAGAGTTGCAGATAGTCGACAAGGGCGCTGCTAAATGGGAAATATCAAACGAGGTGGGCGGTGACTGCCGGAAGTCGATATGTCAGGTATGAGCAACGGACAGAGTTCGGAAAAAAATGAAGGCCGAGCGAACCGGCTAAAAGCAATGATGACGACAACGGCAGGCAATCGATAGATAACAACGTCGCAACGAAGAAACGAAGAAATCCGTATATTTCCAAAAATAAAAATAGAAAAAATTAACAATGGAAAAAATGAAACTCGAAAGCCCAACTTGGAGTGGCGGGAGGAAGGAAGAAAGAGCAGAGATTGTTTGGAGTCAGTCAGCCACCAACAAAATGTCCAGAAGTGAAGAAAACCAACAGCGATAGATAAGTCAGGCGGGGAGAGGGGCAAAACCAGCAACCATCAACAAGACGGCCGGATTCCCCGTTCGCTGCTTGACTCACCGTCGGAATGCGGTTAGTCTGCGCCGTCAAAAGGCTTCGCGATTTAGAACAGGCGGCCCACTCTGGACATCCGCGCTGCTCAAAGCTACCCGCGGATCCAAGAGTGCTTGTTTGTCTGGCACCGCGCGGGTTCAGGCGGCGACGGCGACGACGTGTGGATAACGGGGTAGATTGGCTGGATCTGTCTGTGTATCTCTCCGGAGTTCAGTCCGAAGCCCTCACCTTGAAAGGGCGAGTCTAACTTTTTATACTTATACTCTTTTCTTGCTCGACTCCTTCCAGACCGAAGATCGGCTATGGCCCTGCTTTGGAGCATGTCATCTTCGCTGACCCTGATACTTGCATCGTATGCCTTACTCTTGCTGCAGAATGGCGAGTCTGTGTTACTCAGGATTTGCGGTGCTACCCAAGTAGCTTAGTCAGTGTAGCATCGGGTCGTCGGCCGAGGCCTGTGAGAGCGGAACAATAATGGTTGTTGTGAAGATCAATTGAACAGTCATGATGAGAATAGTGTTTGTCTAAATAGCAAAGTAAACAAGGGAGAACAGCAAATTTAATGGTTCAATTGAAGAAACCAACATTTCATTGGGGATTTGGGTTAAAGAAAGTTCCAAAAAATGGTATTTATACAGCAAGAAAAACACGATCAACAACCCCATGCTGTGACACGATATGTACATAAATTCCCCGAATGTTACAATTGCCAAACGCCGTCGCAAAGTGATAAAGTACACGTATGATAATGGTGGACGAAACTAGTCATCCAAAAAATATAAAAGAAAACCCCCCAAGTAGGGGACCCCGGATTTATCTCTCATCGGACAACGTTGATGCCAATCGACTTCGCCTGGGAAATAACACTCTTGCAAATTCCTTCCAAGCTCAGCCCTGATAGCCGCAACTCAGTCTGTTTTATTTTCGCAATCTCATACACGTGTTTCAAGGACACACTGCCAATCGCGTCGTGACCAGGGGTTTCCGCTCCGCGAAGTCTGTTTTTCCGCATCTCGATGCCTGCCGCATTAAGCAATAGCCACGATGTATTGGGGGTCCGTAGGTCAAAAGTAAAAGATCGGTCGGGACGAACGGTTACTCGAGCGGGAATGGGAGTTCCGGGGTTGATGTGTGCTGTTCGGGCATTGAACTCCTGTAATTGTCGGGTGAGTAACCAAGGCAGTATGTGGGATGGGGCGATGACATTGACAGGAAGAATACATACCTTGCAAAAATCCATACTCTTCACACCTTTACTTCCCAGCGCAGGACCAACTGGAGGACTGGGACTCGCCTGACCAGCTCCGACGATGAGCTTCACAATCTGGTCTTTGGCAATCGCCTTCTTCGCCATTGTTGCGACGGTATTGATGAACTGAAGAAGATCGGCAAGTCGATAGCCAGCTCAGACGGCGTTTGTTGGATTGGAAGCTGGAGTGTCCTCGCAAGTTGAGCAACAGTTCAAGCAAGGTTCGCTCGTCGTGTTCTCTCTGTCCGATGCTCAGAAGAATTTTAGTTGTGACAGGGATCCACCCATGTTACCGCCAAGCGATACAAGCGCCCGCCTAGCGGCTGTGCGACTTGGCCCTGGCAATGTGCTCGCGATGACTAAGGGTCGTGTGACGCTCGATTTTGCGGAATATTGGGGCACTTATTGCTCTGCATGCTGGATGGCCTTATCACTGCCGTATTGGGCTTACGTGGCATTGCTCCTTCATATTTGCACTGGTTGCTGCTTCTTTCAAGCTCCCACTGCGGGGGATGCAAGTGCTGGGCGCCATTTGGTGGTTCACATGCCGGATTAACAATTTACCAGGGTGCTCCGTCGCTTAATCCTACAACCTACATCATCTACCTACCATCTCTTCTCGACACAAACACAAACACAGCTCCTCATCTCGCTCCTTGACTTTCAGACACCTATTCCCGCACTGCCCTATATAGTATTCCCTCACTCATTTATTCCAGAGAAAACCCCGTCCTCGCAGTTATGAACTGGTTCAAGCAGACGTACGTACAGGGATCCTCGTTTTCTCGCCCCCTTCAAACCTTGGGCTATCATGCACTAATCTCTCTTCTTTTCCGGTGTGTATAGGCTGGCCAATGTTGCCGGTACTCAGGAGCCCATATATGGCCCGGATGCCATCCAGTCCGTGGCAGCGCAGACAAAGGACACGCCCTATACCGAATTGACTAAGGACATGATGCAGTGGCGTGCCATGCAGTCCACCTGCGTGGAGACACAGACCTTCTATCTGTTTTCCGATAATGGTGATGTGGCTTGGATTCAAGTCATCTACAGCAATGTCGCGTGAGGCCTTTCGGGAGAAACTTCACCTCTCGCAGAAATTTTGCTAAGCTATGCTCACAGCGGCATCCATACCACCTGCCAATTCAATACCAAGATATTCTCCACAGATGGGAAGTCGCCTCATATATGGTCGTCGGATCCCGTACACAATTACATGTTCGATACGGACATGCTTTCGTTTGGTGGGGACAACGTCGCTGTTACCCTCAGTGACGCTGGCGACTCTTATACCATCAAGTCTGCCACTAACGAAAACAGCCTGGTAAACCTGACGATGACCCGCGTTGCGCCAGGTTTCGTCGTAGGCAAGGACGGAACATCGAATTTTGGCACCGACCCAGCGAACCCATGGGGCAGTATGCGCCATGCATTCTGGCCCCGCTGTAAAGTGGAGGGCAGCATTGTGACCAAGGAGAAAGAGATAGACTTCAAAGGACGTGGCTTTTTCGTCCATGCGCTCCAAGGAATGAAGCCGCACCACCTTGGTAAGTGATTTTTCTCTCATAGGGACCATCAGATAGGGACTAACTTTTTCTGTAGCGGCCAGGTGGAACTTTCTCACGTTCCACTCGCCAACATACTCTACTATCATGATGGAGTACACTACTCCGCCTTCGTACGGATCGACGGTAGTAAATGTCGGTGGTATCGTTACAGACAGTGAAATCATATACGCAGGCTCATCTAACTCCGCAACCCACCTCGACTCCGCACAAGATTCTGACAACGACTGGCCGGAACCAACAGCTGTCAAATTCCAGTGGGATGGGAAAACGAAGGACGGCAAGGACGTCAGCGCTGTTCTCGAAGGAGCTCTCGGGCAAAGACTGGATCGCGTGGATGTCATGGCAGAGGTGCCAGGCTTTATTAAGAGCATAGCTGGTAGTGTTGCTGGAACCAAGCCCTATATCTATCAGGTCAGCATGAATACCCCTTTACCAATGCAAGCTCCATTACTTACTTTATCTACAGTATTCTCCCCAAGAGAAACTCTCTCTAAAGCTTCGAACTGGAGACGACGAGGTTACGGAACAGGGAACATTCTTCTCGGAAGCGACGTTTATTTCTTAGAGACAGCCCCCTCCTCTTTAGACGGATAACTGTGGGCTATGAATTGGCGTTGGAGTTTTTATGCTCTTTTATTTTTATGCCACCTCATGCATTGACGACTCACTCGCTTCTTCTGTTAATGTTGTTTAACCATGACCAATTTGGTGTACCTAATACTTCTTTTTTTGCATCCCTCTTCCAGCCTTATTATTACTTGAATAATAATATGAATTTCTAGTCATGGTGTCGAGATTATCTCCTTATTTCCAGGCAGCTGTTGGTTCACTAGGTAGCGACAGAAGTTGTCGAGGTGGTTAAGCTTTTCACTGATGGGCTTTGACCAGACAACACTTCACCCCCCTTCAACCTTTTCATCCATCCCATTAAAGAGTCCACACCGTCCCCTTCTTTTCCCTTGATCTCTCATCCATATCCCTTGCAACATCTTCCGCTCCCTGCATCGCGATTTTCCATCCCTCCTTTCTAGCTCCTACAACCACACCTGTTCTCACCATAGCTCTTCTTGAGATCGCTCTCTGCCCTAAATACTTTACTTACCCTCAAATCAACTTGCAATGGCTCCAAAATCGAACCCGATTCCTCGCCGCAAGGGTATTGCTACGCCCGCGAACGTTGCACAGTTCGTTCCGAAGCGTCTGCGGTAAGTTAGAGACTCCCCTAGACTACTGTGCCTTCAATGAAGGCGTTTCTCCCTCCCCCTTTGCCTCCATCCCGCTTGCGCCTCTGCGGATCTGAGGCGCATAAGGAGGGTGCGCCTGCGATGAGAGACTGTGTTGTCAGACTTGCAGAATTTGGAGCCAAAGACTAACCTATCTATGGTAATAATATAGCAAACAGCTACGTGACAATATTCAGGGAATCAGTGGGTGTTCTCTCCCCTCTCCTCCTCTTTTGACGCGTCCATTTGGAAATAGCATGTGTTAATCGATTCGTCTTTGCCTTTCCTTCTAGCCAAGCCTGCTATTCGGTGTGTTTTGGAATATACTCCCTCAGATAACCTGTGTCCTCCTCCATCAGCGGCTTCAAGTACGGAGACTTGCAGCAGCAATGTCTTTGGAAGATTTATAGCATGCTACTCGGAAGCATGCTGTCTTGGCTCGGAAGGCTCAACTGCGAAATGTTCTCCTTACTAACAATTCCCCCCCCCTTTTTCTTTTTGCCTTATAGTCGTCTCGCACGTCGTGGAGGGGTCATACGAATGCAAATGACCATATATAACGATGTTCGTGCTGTCATCAAATATCGTCTGCGCGACGTATGTGATTTTCTGCTCCTCCTCCTCCTCCTCCTCCTCGCATTATTCTGTTCGCAGTTTATTAATCGTTTCCATTCTTCTAGATTATCGGGGATATCGTGAAACTCATGGAGTCCGCTGACACTCCAAATAACAGCCGAAAGGTAAAGCTTTTTTACTCATTCATAGAAAATTCTTATTTTGCTCTGTTAGAAATATAAATAACATTGGCTAATTTTCTCCACCTCTTTGGAACTCTAGACCGTTACTACCCGCGATGTAAGCATATATCCCCATATATATACCACCTACATACCTATGGTGTTATTGTGCTAGCCAAAGAGAAGATTGGATGAAAAAGGGACTAACAGCAGCTTTCTCGCACGCGCGGTTTTTCTTTGTTAACATATAGGTCGTCTACGTCCTCCGTCGTGTATGTTGCCAGCATTTCTTTTCCCCCTATATATATATATCCTCCGGGTTCCTACTGACTAACTTTTTCTCGGTCTCTAATTTACAGCTCGGTACCCCCGTTTACGGGTTTAACTGAACGTCTTCCCGTCCCTTTCGTATCGTGCCGAATAGCACATAATGTTTGCTAAGCAAGGAGTTCGGATCGGAGTTTCTAGGTGTTTTCTTTTTTGTGTTTTAACTTAGGGAATATTGAGGGGTGGACCTTTTTGCTCTTGCAGTCATATCTTTTGTTGATATCCTGGATGCACACAACTGGTTGTCTTTTTTTTGTTGATCTTTGGTGTCTATTGCTCCCACCACCTTTTTCTTTTGTCTATGTTCCTAACCTTGCTTACACGCCCCCCCTCCCCCCCTCCCCCCTTTTCTTTTTTGCCAATTTTTTTTCCCTCCATTGTGTAAAGGGGGAAAATAAATAAGTAGGCTATTCTTGTTTTCAAGCACTCTATTTTCTGTTCTATGGAAGATTTCTCTTCAAGCTGATGTTTCTACCTGTTCCTCTGCCCTGGCCCACCTCAACCAAGGTGCTGGTCTATCTACCCACAATTGGCAATAGTCAATCATTCAGCAGTTGCAAGCATTCACAATACACTGCTTCTCTCTCCCACACCAATATGGAACACTGATAGCAAACAACCAACAAGGCTCCAGAAGCGATTTGAAAACCCTGCTCTTTCAGAAAACACTACTACTTTTTCTTTTGGCCCCTTCTCCTAGAATATTGCAGTTTGTCATGAGGAAGAGTACTGAGCTTATTACCATGAAGAGAAAGATATTTGGAGGTGATCCTTTTCTTTTTTTTCCCTCTTCTCTTGTTCTTTAGTATTTCTGGAGCAATTCCTTTTTTTTTGCATTTTGCAGAGCAACGCTGAACTTTCTTTTGTTTTTGAAATTCAAAATATCATGTTCTCATAGTTTCTCTTTTTCTATGACATGATAAAACATTTCTCCCTACTGATAACTGTTTAGCTGTTTGAAAACAGAATAAATCTACTTCTTGCAAGAGAAGTTATCTAAATACAGCAAAAAAAGACTATCTAATATTATACACAACTAGAACTGTTCTCTCTTCTTAACCAGAGTTTGCTCCTATAAGCTATTTAAAGCTAGAGAGAAATCTTCAATCTCTCTACTAGAAAAAGAATAAGAATAGCAGCAAGTTTCAGTGGTCTAACATTTTTCAGCAAATACAGAGAAAGAGGAAGAGAGGTTACACTTCATTTCTATACCTTCCTAAACTATTATTTAACAAAATTCAAACACTGTAAAAAAAGGTCTAACCTGCATGCATTGCTCTCTACTCAAAAACATATTTTGCCAACTTTTTTTTCTCTCTTCAGCAACTCTCTATCTCTCCAACCTGCATGTGAGAGAGGAGTTGGTGATCTACTGATCTACATAACTGCTTTTAATTTACATGAGAAACATTAAAAGATGCATGCATTGATCTTACAACCTACCCTGTGGGCTATATATAACTAGCATATTAAGATGGTGGATCTAACAGGTAAGAAATGGAGATGACAAGGCATTTAGTAGTTAGTAACATGCAAAAAATAGAACACATTCAATCTCTTTACATATATTTGAAAGTGAAGAAACAACAGCTCAGCAAAAGCAAAGATAGAAACCAACTCGACATTGAATGAGAGATAAAACATCATCAGTCTAAAAATAGCAGCACTATAAAATACATACAAATCACCTCATCGCAGCTCCAGCTGTCACCTGTCACCTAAACTTCCTAGTCGAGGCTTGCGCTCGGGGATTTATTTATTTTATATTAACTCACCCCCTCTTTTTTCGCAACTTACCAGGTTTAGATAGCTGGGTAACCAGCCCCACCCCACTGCCTCCCACCCTCGCCTTCCTCTGACCTTCGACCTTTGATGGCTCGATGAAATTTATTTTGATGATGATTTCTTGTATAAAGATACAGATATATTGCTGTAGGAAATGAAGATCTCTTTATCTCTAGGTATATATGTCAGACAGAACAAGTAGATCACTTCCCACTCCCGTCCCTCCCCTAGCTGCTTGTTTGAAGATCTGCGAGAAAAGACAAAACAAAAAAACATGAGGGGGTTAGAGAGACTAAATAACCTAACCTAACCCAACCCAACCCCACCATCATACAGGGCACATACAAACTCGATCATCGCAACATGAGCGAGAAGGGGGGCGGGGGGGGGGGGGCTAAAAAGACGACCCGATAATAAAACTCAAAATTCCAACCAACCAACACACACAGAGAATAATAATAGCTAATCATGCGCGGTTTTGAGGTCATGTAGAAAGTAATCGTACACCGCATGCAAGTAGTGGTTTTTTTTAGTTAGCACGCCACGCTAAAATATGTATGTCCCCGACTCGTCCGATCCTGCGGCGAAAAAAATCCAAAAAAATCCAAAGACAAGGGGGGGGGGGGGGAATAGAGAAAGAGAAGGCCGGTTTTGCAAATGAGCGGTGTGGTGTAAAAAATATCTCTTGGATATGTACTCTGTATCTAGGCAGGGGATTACAAGCGAATGTTATGATGTGAAAAAGTTTGTACAAATGAAGGGAAAGGGGGGCTGCCTGAGACCCCGGGGCCAGAAAATAAACAGAAAGTTAAACAATGAAGACAGTTTATACAGTGAATGGACTCGGCTGGCGAGAGAGCGGGAGGGATAGAGCTGGAAAAGACAACAAAACAAACAGACCGACCGAACAGATAATGAACACAACAGCTTAGAAAACAAACACACAAATAGGTATCTCAAAAAGCAAGTAATTCTCAAAAAACACAATAAAAAAAATAGTAAGCAGCGAAGCTTTAGGTATATCTCTCTCTAACAATCACCTTTCTCTACGTTCGATAATAACGCGTTCAAGAAACCCCCTCGCCCAGCGATCATGCTGCTGGAACTGCGAATTGAACATGCCAGGCAGCACCTGTTTCGAATGCGCATGATCATCCGCAAACAACGGACCATCCAGCGCTCGTAGCCGACATGACGAAACCGCCTCTCCCAACAAGTTCGTCCCAATGCCCTGATGCCTGTACCCTTGCTTGATAGTCCACGCGCGAACAATGCCCGTCCAGCGGGCGGAGCTTTTACGTCTCGCGGACCGTGGTCTCGTGCCCGGCGTACCAGCACCAGTCACGGTCTTCGCGATGCGTAGAACTAACACGCCGACGATCTCGTCGTTGTATTTTGTCACGAAGATCTCGTCGCGTTTGTGGGAGACGCCGTTGACGGAGCTCTCAGAGAGCCATGACCAGCTGCCTATGCTCGGGGCGAGAGATGTGTATTCGCGGACCATGAAGCGGATTGCGAGCATGCTGATGAGTGTGCAGGTTGTCCAGAGTGCGGTCATGAGGAGGAGATCGCGTAGGTGGCCTGTGTAGACGAGCTTGGTGATTGTTAAGAAGATGATGATTGAGGTGGCTACGACAGCGGGGTGGAAGATAATGCATTTGGCGGCAATCTGGCGTTGCTGAGAAACGCTCTCCTTGATCAAGTCTAGGGCGGTAAGGATTTCGTCGTCTGTACGTGCGGGAGCGGTGGTTAGTGGCGGAGTGTCTTCTACTTCGCTCTGGAAATCGTGGTACGGCCCGCTCTCGACGCTAGATAGCGCATAAGGGGTAAAGGTAGCAGCAGGTGTGCGGCCTGAATCGTATGTAGCAGGCCCATTGCTGCGGAAGATATTGTCGTGTGGGTAGTAGGGGAGTGACCTTGAGAAGTCTGGGGTATTTATGGCAGGGAGCGAGGGGGAGGCTAGATATAGATCCTCGCTCGAAGAGGAGATTTGAAGATTTGCGCGTAAGGATGAAAGGAAAGCTGTGTATAAACAAAAAGCAGATGGTTAGACACATTTGTACCCATATAGAAGTGGGGGTATATATCACGTAGATATGTGTAGATAAGGCGTAAGATAGCAAAGAGGGGGTCCATTGATATTATCAAAGTATCACCCATCGCATTGAACAGCTCCATAGTCCTATATTCGTCTCCATCTCAGGGACAAATATAGGACCCAGCTGGATAGCATCATAAATCTCCCAATGCAAGAAGAACAAAAAAAAAGGGTAAATTACCAACAGGAATGCGCATGCCAGGAATCTGGTCTCCCACATCTAGCGCCTGCAAGGCCTTATCACTAGACTGAAATATCGCAAAGCGCGAGAGCAAAGAGTGCTGTGCTCCTCCTCCTCCTCCTAGTCGAAGCTCACGAAGCTTAGCGGGGCGTTTCATAGTGGTATTATTATAAGAAAAAAAAAAAAAAAAAGCACAGAGCTCTTTCTCTCACGATCTACGGAGGAGAAAGTAAAAGCATAAGATTAAAAACACCGGTTAGGTTAAGTAAGGGGGAGTGTGGGGAGGAGGGATTTGAAATGATTATAGCTTCACTGAGGAAGAGAACAAAGGAGGGGGCAGAGGGGGATATTAAGAGAGTTAAGGTATGCCCAGCAGCAGCAAGTGGAGAGAGGTTGGAAGTGGAGAGGGAGAGAGAGGAGAGAGAGGAGATCAGACCCCAGCCAGACCGCAGCCAGACCCATCCGACCCAAGCGAGCCCACCAGCAAATGCTTGATCTGCCTGACGCGAAACACTAGCAAAACAGGTGACCCCGACGCCAAGAGGAGGGCTCTTACATAACACACCGCTGAGACGCGTCATCCAAGACGAAACATGCAGGCATACACGGTAACACCACACTTGAAACCTGGGGAAGACGGGTCTAGGTCTGTTCAATATTGCAAATGGCTAGAATACAATTGGCAGAAAAGGAGAAAAAGAAATCAAATAACAACAACAAAAACATTAGGAGGCAATTAGAAACTGAGAAACCACAAAAGCCAAACCAGACATTAATACAAAAGCAAGCAAAAGAAAAAAGAACAACAGGGATGGTAAAAGAGAACGGGAAAACAAAGCTCACAGAACATTCAGTCTGGGTATATCCTCCCTCGCCAACCGCTATAGTAGTCAACAAGATACGAGAATGTCTCAAAAGAAAGCCCCCTAATAACGCCCGGAAATCTGCCTGAAAAAAGAAAAAGAAAAAAACGGGATTCGCTTCATGCCTCCCCCTTGACTTGACTCCAAAGCAACAAAATAAAATAAAAAAACATAGGAAAAATCTAGTATTAACGAAGGTTATAGCCCACCCCATTAAGAAAGAAGTATTCTTATATCGCCGCAGCCTCAACCATTAACTGCTCCCCTTCATCCAACAAATTGGTCACCTTGGCCAAGTTTGCAATCATCTTCTTTCCATGTCCCACAAGCAGTAGTTTCTCCGCATTGGCCGGGAGACCCAGATAAGTTGGTGGCTCCCGCTCAGGAAGCCTGTTCACCCACTCGACAAAGTCGCGAAGGCTGGTGCTCGACGGCAGCCGCAGTTCATCTTCTTCCACTCCAGGGACTAACTTGTGTTCCTCTTCAAACGCAGCTGGCGTAAAGAGGCTATCCACCAGGTCCTCCAGCTGTTGGAAGTCGTCGCTATCATCAATCTTGCCACCATAAGTCTCCGTAACTAATGTGCGGATTAGATCCCAGGGGAATTTCTGAGGTGCGACGTTGGAACGACCTTGTGCGATCCAGTCAACCCAGGTATCAATAATAAAAGCAGAGCATTCATACTAAATTTTTTTGGAAAACAGTTAGCACAAACAATTCACAACGGATTACGAGGAACTAGGGCCTTTGACTTACGTCGCTGTCATTGAATTCCCAGAAACCTTTCCATCCCAGAGTAGGTGCGTATCGAAGCCTTTCCTGAACCACAGCGTGCAAGAAAGAGAGTAGAAGATAGATGCGTGCCTTTTCGACTGGTCCTTTGCTGGCCCGGACATTCAAAGACGACAACGAATCCTTCATATTGGCACGAACACCGGCTGGTTGTTCATACATTAGAACTCTAGAAGCGCGGATCAGATTGACCGGGATCTTGGGGCTCGATTCCATCGACAGGAACAGTCTGAACTGGGGATGCGGTTTCAAGGAATCGAGGCGCTTCTCAAGACTCTGCAGCCATGATGGCGCAAGATGTACGTTCTTGACGAGAACCCAAGTTCCAGTGGCAGCAGCGTTGCTGATGGCTTTGTCTGCACTCTCTAATCCTTCGTTGGATCCCATAGCAATATTGGCGCAGGTGGCATTGGTCCGTTCAACGAGGCCGTCAACCTTGTAGCTGGCATCAAAACCAGGATTTGAACTGAGAGCGATCGGCGCGGTTGCGGTAACTTGTTCGACAACGTCCTTGAGATCTTCGTCGCCGTCAAACAGCTCTCTACCAAACACAGAAGTAATGAAGCGCTCAGCAGCCGGTACAAACCTGTCCATCCTGAAAAGCTTGACAAGCAGAAGGGAACGAAGCTGTTGGTCGCATGGCACAGTGCCAGTCTCCCAAACCGGAGGAACAAAGTTTTCTGCCACCTCTTCAGACAAGAACTGATCCCAGCTCTCTGCAGGAATGTTCGGAATGATAGACTTGAAGAGGGACATTTGAGCCACTTTGGTAAGGATGGTATCTCGGAGGCTGGGATCGGTAGACACATCGTATCCTTCGAAGGAGCTATCGAGGATCTCATCAATGATGCTCTTGTCCATCGGGTATGGCGAAGCCTGCGCAAGGAGCATAGCTAGGGTAATCCTGTCCTTCTGAAGCAGGCCGAGTGATGTGCGTTGATACGTCGTAATGAAGAGATCCTGAAGGATGATACTAACTCTGGCGGCATGGTCTTTCTCCTGGGCAAGGCGCTTGTTCTGGTGGAGGACGGTATTGAATATTTCCACGAAATACTGCAACGAAAATTGGTAGAAGTGGTTGAGATGGTGAAGTTGTTCTAGCACGGCGAAGACTGCACTGCACGACCTGGCAATGATGTTATATTGCAGAGTGATGTTCTCAACCTCAGTCATCACACCCTCGGTTTCAATCATCTTATTAGAAATTTCTGCAGCTTCCTTCTTGAGTGTCTCCAGAGTCTCGATAACGTTGTCATCGTCAAGGATATTGCCCCTTGACTCGTTGAGAGCCTGAAGAAGACGCTTCTCCAACTGTCGCAAGTGGATCTTGAACTCGCCTTGAAGCTTGATGAGATTGGTTCTGCGCTCATCGACGTCGGGTCTCTCAAACTTGAGAACTTCGTTGAGAGATTGAGTCTGCAAACTGCTTTGGGTGACCGTGAAGTTGACAAACGTAGTTCTGCTGCAGACATCGGGAGGGAATGTGGCAGAAGGATCCCGAGTGGAAAGGAACAACTTGAAAGCTGGCGAGAAATCAATTTCTTGCTTGCCCAGTTGAATGAGAACACGACCACCAGTTTTCTGATACTCCTTATTGAGAACGTGGTTGAGAATCGGATCCAGATGTTCCGCATCCTGAATGAGAATTGGATTGCCGAACCGCAGCGCACTCTCCAACTGTTTAATGAACGAATCATCAAGGAAGCTTGTGACAGTGAGTTTGCGATCTTTGCTCTCCTTCTGCAAGAATTCGGTGACCCGTCCCGAGGGATCGATGATAAGTGGGTACCTGTTGAAGCGCTTCAGGATAATGGCATTCTCTGTGCAAAGATCGTCAACAGGAAGAGAGTTATCTTGCCACGATAGCCGCTGATCCGCGTTGGAGAGGTATTCAGTAATCGGGTTATGGGGCTTGAAGCTGATACCGGACTGACCCAATTGGTGCAGCCAGTCATCAACCATACCCTTCCGGAACTGCTGATCATACAAACCACCATAAGCAAGGAAAGCGGCCGCAATAAGAACATCTCCGACAAGAGTAGATATCTGCGTTTCGAACGACTTGCTTCCCTCTTCCCATCGAGATCTCTCGGATGACAAACTATCCAGCAAACGTACACTTCTATCCACCTTGAACTGCACTCGCGACATTTCGGTCTTGATAGCCTGCGTTTCACTGATGAGAGCAGCATATTCCGTCTTGTACGTAGCGATACTGTTCTCGAGCTGGTTGATAGTGTTCTCGATGGCTTGAGCTTCGGCCTTTGTCTGCAATGCCTGCTCCTCCAGCTGATCCACCTCTTCTCTCAGTGGGCCGACGCGATCCAAGATCTCAGAGTAATTGACCTGAGCTTCCACCCATTGAACCAGCGGTCCACAAGCTTTACTGGCGCGGTTAACTCTTTCAAAAGTGAACTCCTCCTTGGAAAGATATTCGTGCTGCATCTTATTTCTCAGACCGCGGGTCATCTGCTTCTCGTTGTCGTAATTGACAATGCTAGCGATGAAGTCGTCCCGACGGATGATTGCCTGAATCGTCTTCCAACTATCGACCTTGTGGCCAAGCAGGGTGCAAACGGAATCCAATGCAAGTCTGACACCAGCAGGAGGACTACCCATAGCACGAACTTCGGTAAGATGCTGCCTCTTAATATTACTGACACTCTTCTGTGCTTCGATGACGGCAGGTTCTGCTCGCGCAAGGTCGTTCAGGACAATTTCCTTCCGTTTCGCGACTTCTTTTTCTTGCTTCTCGAGTGCTACTTGAATTTCAAGAGAAGCTGTCTTGCGGCGCTCTGCTTCCTGCTGATCTGCAACCATTCTCTGCAACTTCTCGTTTGCCTCGGCATCTTTCTTTTCGAGTTGGCTCTTCTTTTGCGCAAGGCTGGCACGTAGATCTCGAACCTTGTCCACAGTATCTCTCAGCTTCTCCAAACCAACATTCAAATGGCGTTGTTGTTCCTCGAGATCCTCGCGTTTCTCATTGAAAAGCTTGACGTATTGAGCAACGAAATCGAGGTAATGGCGTGGAGTAAGGAAAGTGGTACGACCCTGCTGCTTCTGAAGGCGGAGGTTAAATCTCTGAAGCGAGTAGTGGATATACACCATAGAATTAACAACAGTTTCGCGGTGGTTAGCGGGTAGATTGAGACCGCGGTATGCGACCGGAATGCTGTCTGGAGCAATGAAGTTAGGCTTGTCAAGGTCGACGGACTGGGTAAGTTCCGATCCAACTTGGAACAGGGCTTGATCGGACCAATCGCCAAGCCAGTTGAGGACGCAACGGTTAAACAAGGCAGGACTAGTAGCGGCCTTCGAAGATAGACCATCTTCAGGAGGATTCATAGTAAACACAACGTGCAGGTTCTTGACAATCTGCTGAGTGAACCACTTGTACAGTTCTTCCTGGGAATCCAAAAGGAGGCCTTGTTTCTGAGCACCTTCCTTGCAGGCCGTCATCAGCGACGCAAATTCATCGCCTTCAAACAGACCTGGAACCTCAGCGTTGGCAAGAAGAGTGTTCATCCGCTCCAGGAAGCCCGAGTCCAAGACATTAGACTCGTCCATAACGAAGCAGATCTTTTCTCCCTTGCACCCTGCCCGTCGCAAAACGCTTCGAAGATCTTCATCAAAGTCTTCTGCCGAGTATTTGCCATGCACCTTGATCTGGAACACCTTGAGACCGTTCATCCAAGCAACGAAGCGAGATAGTGTTGTCTTGCCACTTCCGCTGACACCAATAAGAATGAGATGACCCTGAGGCTGACGGAATACACGATCGATGCGCAAAGCATGCTCCAGCACATCGTTAAAGAGCACAAGCGGCACGTCAACCTCCTCTTCGCAGAATGTCTTCAGACGGGCCTTCACAAACTCGCGAAGCTGCTCTTGCTCAACAGGAACGTAATTCTTCGACAGCCAGTTAGAGAACAGAATAGGACCCTTGAGCGCTTGCGTTTCGTCCATTGTGGGGAAGTTCTCAAATGCAATCCGCTTCACTGCTTCGGAAGTCCATTCTCTTTCGTCTTCATCGACAAGTCTGTCTTGGAAAAGGCGCAAAGCTTCGTGTGCCCAGATGCGCACAAGACCTTCCAAAGACAGATTCTCCAAGGGTTTGATCGCCTCGTAGAGACCACGAACCCACCGTGTAAGTTCTCGCGGCGAGTAGACGTAGTGAGGTTGAATCTGAGGAGTGAACCTCGCTTGAGACTCGAGGTAAAGCTGCACCATGGCCTTGGTAAGAGCTTCAGAATAGCCACGAAGAAGAGGAATAATCTTAAGCACGGCAGAATTGAAGGTTCCGTAAATCTGCATCAATGAGAGCTCTCCGGGATAATCGACCATGATAAGCGGGGCGTGACGGAGGAATCTCGCTCCAAGAGGAGTACGGCCAGCATCGGTAGGAGGGTTACATGCACCAACGAACTGAATGCGATCGAGGGTAACCCAAGTCTTATCCGAGGTGCGCCAGAAGCCATTCTGCTCCACGAGTTGTCTCAAGAATGAAATCGCGCGTTGAGTACCATACTGATCGGGGGCGGGCAGATTTATCTCGTCGCAGAAGATTACCAGCCATCGGCCAATCTGGTTAGGCGACATGATAACTCCATTGAGAGTCTTCTTATATTCGCAGTATTGCTCGAATGTCTTGATCAACAGATCAGGGGTTGTCGCGCTCGAAAAGTTCAGGCCGACAACTTCCATATTAGGCAATTTCCTGAGGGCGGAAAACAATGTCATCGTCTTTCCAGAACCAGGAGGACCGCAAAGCAGGAGAGGCTTGTGCTCCGCCAGCCATGAGTAAAGGACGTCTTCATGGCGAACAGTATCCAACGTAGGAATGATAACGTCGGTCTGGGTGACAGAATGTGTATTGATTTCGACAGATGGAACTTGCGACTGCCAGGGTGTCCACTCAGCTTTGGGAAGGGAGACGTCAAAATCAATAAGGGACGACGTATCGTTGACGAGAGGAGAATCAATGGTCGAAAATGCGGTTACAAATTCGCCAAAAGTCTTCCGTTCAGATAAAGGACAATCGCCAGTCAAAGACCACACAAGAGCGAGCAGAAGTTTTTTCGACATGTAGGACTCAACCTGCTCAGGATCCAGCGGGAAATCTGTGTGCTGAATGTTGTACTCGACAATGTTTCGGCATGCCTTATTCAACAGGCTGAACAAAGTATTAAGCGCACGGATATCGCTGAATTCCATGATGTGAGTATATCTCTTTGCTTCAGCGAGGACCTTGAGGACGAGGTCATCATTAGTGAGTAGATGCTCAAGTAAAGTAGCCAGAGCCGTTTGGGTTTCAAGAGTATTGACGGATGACTGCCCAGCAGGAACGCTGTCATCATCCAAGTCCTCAAATGTTCTAGTTTTCAGGGATTCAACGTAGTTGGTTACCATCATGTTGGGAGTCACAGTATCGTTGCTAAACCAAACCATACCACATCGACTGACAGTGGCAAGCGTAGCGTACTTGAGGTTCTCGACTTCGAACATAATTCGGACGTTGGATGGCAAGTTCAGACGCTCACCGTTTGGAAGTGTCAGCAATTTATTGTCATCCAACACGCTGTTCAAATTCTCGACCCATTCGGGATCAACATCTCCATCGAAGACGATCCAATGTCGCTTCGAGTCTTCTCCACGGAGATTATCTACAATCTTTCTCAAGATGCCTGTGAAGAGACCGTCGGTCCATTCTCGGGTAGTGCTGTCAAGGTTACCATATAGTGCCTCCTTAGACATGACCTTTGAGTCAATGACATGGCAGACTCCCTCGATTCCTTCCACGCGCTGGAGAGCCTGAAGAAGGGTCTTCCAAGCAGCACTCTTACCAGATCCAGATCTGCCCACCATCATCACACCGTGGTGGATGCCTTGGATCTGGTAGAGCTGCAACGTCTTTGCGATCCACGTATCAGTAGCAACGAAATGTTTCTCGACAGCAATGTCACGAATAGCCTGCGTGAGCTTCTCAAAGTTTGCAGGAACGTACTCCACACCAGGGAAGTCTTCCTTTTGAAGGTCGAGCATTATCTCTACATCTTCGCGGATAAGTTTTGGAGCAATGGTCTCCCTGACACTCTGGACAATAATCTGAGGTTCAATGACATCGTCTGGGCCAAGGTTACCGTCGGAATTAGCAAGTCGAAGACGCTTTAAGCCACCAGAGCTAACGAGGACGCTCTTCAACGCACGGAGACCGAAATCGTAGTGCGCCTGTTTGGAGAGTCGAGCAGCACAGTGATCGAAGAACGGCACTGTTTGGCGAGACAATTGCTTGGCTTGTTTGAAACCTTGTGAGTAAAGCATGACTTCGGCAATAAGCTCCTTGTCTGGCTTGGACATTGCGACGCTGCGGAAAAGCTTCTTCAAGTTATCCGGTAGATTGGATCGCCCAGCATAGCCGGGGTTCATCGTGATAAAAATTCCAGTGTTCATATTGACTCGCAATCGGCGTCCAACGAGGTCAATATGAGCCTTTTCTTCATCGCCGCCATTCTTCAATCCAATCTGAATATTCTGAATTTGTTGTGACACCGCGGATAAGATGCGCTCTTCAAGACGATTGAACTCGTCGAAACATCCCCAGGCACCGACTTGACAAATGCCCAGGAAGATACGGCCCATGGCTTGGAAGTCGAACGTGTCGTCACAACAGAAGACAAGGGTGAAGCGGCCAAGTTGCAAGCCCAGGGCTTTGACGGACTCAGTTTTACCAGTACCAGCTGGTCCATAAGGAGAGCCACCCAACCGCTGACAGAGCGCCTGCGTGAGAGTGAGGAAACAGCGATCCGTCAAAGGAGTTCGAACAAGGCGTTCCGGTACTCCGAGATATTCAAAACCGTAGTCTAGCTTGGCGTTTGCCATGTGGACATGAAGACGCTGCAAATAGTCTCCATCGGCTTGGTAGACATATCGCATTTGCAAGAGCCAGAGATAATGAGTAGGTGTAGAGGCGTTCAACTGAATTAGCTTTGCAATGGCGTCTCGCTGATGGACGAATTCCGTGATCATGTGTTCGCACTTCTTTCTCGTGATCGGATCAAGTTCACCAAGGACTGTGAATGCAAGGAGATCGAGGACTCTGACTTCCGCATCATAGAGGGCAGGCAATCCACTTCCGCCAGCTTCAAGCGCTTTCTGCACTGCATTAGTCCAAACAACCTGGCTAGCAAGAACCACGATTTGAGCAGGGTAATTAGCGAGGTAGTCGCTAAACGCAGTTTGGTCGATTTCTGGCGCACTGTAAATAGGCTCGAATTGTTCAATGGCTTCCGAAAGCAACTCAGCCAGCGTCAGCTTCATATTAGTGTCCAGGGCAGTCAGCCAGTCGTTGATTCTAGGCGTCTTCACAAGAGAAACCTCTCGCTTGAGCCTAACTTCTTCAAGTTCCTTCGAACTGAACCCAACGATATTTCCATCGTCATCCATTATTAGGCCCGACAAGCCAGCAAACATCTTCTTAAAGTGTTTGGCAACGCGAAGAGTATCATTGCTGTTACCGATGATTTCGAGGAGATCTTCATCACCGACAAAATAGAAACGCGGGAAAGACACACGCTCGCGCTCCAGATACTCACCGAGCGCCTTCTGGATCTTATGGAGGAGTTCGGCCAGCCGCTCCAGGGATTTCTGAACGCCGTTGATGGCAAGCACATCAAGGACAAATGGAGATTTATAAACCTTTTTCATCACTGCGAAGAATTCGGAGTTGATATTTTGGAACCGACCAGATTCGAGAGGAAGCAGATGCTTGATATCTGCATTGCCAGTGAACACACCCTCAAGGTAAACCCACTGGCGTTGAACATCGATCCAGACATCGAAGAGAACATGGACCCTGTTTAGCTTATCCTCCCAAGAACTAGCTTCTTCTTCAAACTCCTTGAAATACGGCGAGTGTCTCATTGCTTGAAGGGAATTCAAGTTCTCGCTGCACTTGGCGAAAAGATCATCGAAGCCTCGAATAAGACGGCATTTGTTTTGGTAATTGACAAGGTCGAGGGAATAGTTTTGCCATGTTTCACGGACCATTTTCAGGAATTCTTCGAGGGCCATTTCACCCTGAGCTTGGACAATGATAGCGCGAATAACGGCCTCGCTCGAAGCAAGATTTAGGTCCCAAACATCGCCCAAAGAAAGAGATACCTGGGAGAACCGCTTTCCTGGCTTGAGAGCTTTGAAGATTTTTTGCCAATGTCGTTCCCGAACGGCTTCCGACTTCATATCTGAAAGCAAAGGGTTTACCTTTAGGAGCTGGCGTAATACGTTCTGAATATGCTCAAAGGCAGCATATTGTCGCATCCGGCTCGGCATCTCTTTAGTCATTTTAATCAGCCCGTCAAGAGACTGTCGAAGCTTTCGAGGCTGCACACTGTTCCAGAGCATATCTCTAAGTTCGTTCAGGCTCCTCCATATTGTTGAGAGTGCCGCCCAAACAGACATGAAGTCCTGCACTTCCTCCAACACAGCGGCGAGCGAAGTCTCGGGGTTACCAGGGAGATCGAGCGCTTCTTTCGCTTTGGAAACCATGTCGGACTCGGACTGGAGACCCTCGAGGCGAGTTTGGAAAGAGCTCAATGTACGAGAAGCCTCCTCTGGTGGGGTCGAGCCAGATACAGGCTTCTCTTCATTCCACTGGTTGATAACTTCGGCAATCTTGTCGTTGATGACTCTATCTTCGGCTGTGATCTTGGCGCGCAAGGCATCAGTCTGGTCCTGGACAATCTTGCTCTTACGTTCCAAGACCTCGTTGAGCGCATTCCAGTCACCTTCCACCTGCTCAACAGGTAGCCAATTAGCAGGGAACTGATATCGCTGGCGCTTCAAAGTCGTCTGGCCCTGGAGGAACAGTTCAACTTCTGGTCCCCAAACCCGAGCTTTTCGTTTGCATTGCTGTACAATAGTAATGAACGAGACTGCATGAGCAGTTGATGATGCCTCCAAAGCTTGGCCTTCGAGGTCGTTTCTCGCAACTTTGATCTCACCATGCACATCTTGCATACGGCTGCCAAGTTTTGAACCGAACTTGAGTAGGATCTCATGCTGCCATTGATCGTATTTGGCGTTCACTCTAGTTTGCACCTGCTCGTAGTCGATCCTAACATTTCCGAAGGATCGTCCAACCTCAGATGTGTCAAACGTTGCTCGGCTCTTTCGGATCTCCTGAAGAAGTTGCAGCCATTGAGAGAGGTCATCTCCAAGCACATCGTATACCTGGGAAGACTGCAGGTCCCAAAGGGATTGGAACTGAAGCCATTTGTCCACATACTCTGAGATGTTCAGGAGGCGAGTTGAGATGGCAGAATAGACCTCGGTTAATTCCTCAGTGCAGTACTGTGGAAGACCAACGAAGTGGGTTTCAGACAATGAGACTTTTTCGGTATCGATAGTCATTTTATACCTCGAGGACTTGATCTTCTCCAAGTGGCAGAGAACACCAACCCATTCATCGAAATGCGAGAACCAGCTTGCGTGGGCGTACTCAAGTGGCGGGTCTAGATGTAGTACCTGATTCTTCATGGAGATTTCATGAAGGAGTCTGGGAAATTTGATAGAGTATGTCTGGGTCTCTGCATCAGCCGCATTTTTGCTGGAGAGAGCTTGGCTGTGCTTCTCCCCAAGCTGCTGATCATCATCCGTGACTTCCTGGAAGGCAACAATCCACTCTCTAATGGCGCGATGTAAACGTTCTTGAAGAATAAGCTCGATTTTCCGGTTCATATTAGCAACCCAGTATCCGAGATTGACATAATTCTCGAGATTGAGTTTGTCCACGGCCATCTGGATCTGGTCGAGACGTTGTCGGAAGATCGTCGCATCATATGGACAAGTCTTGAGATCGAGTATGGCCTTTTGAATATTCTCATTGATAGAAGACAGGGTGGATGTCTTCGACTGCAAGACGGAGGCAGAAACGGCAAACTCACGAACGAACTGCACATGCTTGCTCTCGCCACGACCTTTAGCAATAGCCGCGTCGACAGATCCATTGGCAATGACCTGCTTGACATGCAGCTCGTAGGAGTGGATAAAAGATTCCCAATGCAGCGGAAGACCCTTCATAATAAGCGCCAGAACGTCATTCTGGTAGCCACTAAGAAGTATGGCAACATCAGACATGGACGCAATAGTGCGGATAGTCTGTATGACAGTGCGCACACTCTCCATTAAGCTGATTGCATAGGGATATACGCGTTTAGCCTCCTTCGATATATTATTGATAGCATGGGGAACCTGGTAGTTCAACCACACAAGGTTCCTGACCTCCTTGAAGAGTACAATGATCTGCGGATCGAAGTTGACCTCCAGCTCCAGTATGTTTCCGGCTGCCCGATTCCTCGAAACCTTGAACAGACGTCCGGATATCGTGATGTTTCGCCTTCCAACGTCCTGCAGCCAGTTCTGATATATGGCTCGCGTATCCAGCTTCTTCCTAAACATATTGCTCTCTGCTTGAAGCTTCTGGCCGTCGGCGTGCAGATCCCAGTCCTCTCCAAGAACATCTTCGACCTTGCGCATATATCCATCAAGCTGCCGTTCAATTTGACGGGCCCATATAATTGCGCCCGATACTGGTGGAAGATCGCGCAATTGAGCCATCGCATGGGCTTCAGAGTGGCCATACTGTTGCTTGAAACGTTCATGCAAAGCCGCGATGTCTTGTTTCACGCGCTCCATCAAATCAGTCTGGTACTTCGCAATAGCACCTCGGATTTTAGGCCGGACCAGCAGCGCATTGAACTTGGAGAACACTCGAAACATTTCCGCAGCATTGTTTGCAGTAGCGAGGCGATCCTTTAGTCGGGCAATTATAGAGTTCTCCACACGGGAAGTGCGCTCGTTATACGACGTCTCTGCTTGGATCCAGGATTCGGTACCTTCGTCAGATACATCGAGAACATCGACGTCTTTCAAGGCCGCGTATGCTTGGGACACTTCCTCTAGGGCGTCGACGTCTCCTATTTCCTCGACAACGACAGAGGCATCATTTCCAGCATTTGATGTCATATTATTGCCGCTTGCCTTTGGGCTGAGCACGTTGACAATTGTCCTCTGGAGCTGTTCATGGTTCGTCCTGAACGTATTCACATACTTCAAGCGTTCCTGGATATTAGTGTGTCGAGGGGTGACCTTGATCGGAATAAATTTTTCATTTCGACGCCTCATGACATCGCGAGCAACATTTGTAAACTCCTTGAGGTTATCGTCCCAAGCGCGCCAAATGATTTGTGCCGATCGCATGAGATTACGGAATTCTTTGAATCCCAGGTGCATGACGGATCGTCCAGGGATCAGGCTCCGCACCTGCTCATCTAAATCTCCAGAAATAGCTTCGACCAGGGAAAGGGCCCGTTTGATCGGGTATGGACAAATACGAAGCTTCTTGTTCAAGTGCGAAAAGATGAGATTCAACGATTCGTGGATTTTCTGTAGAGATGTGGCAGATAGAAGCTCGTCGAGTGGGAAATCGCGCATAAGCTGGTTGTACTTCTGAACGGTTTCAGTAGTCTCTTTCAATCCAGTATCTGCTGAAAAGCTCAACGTTGCCTGGTATCGCTTCGCATGTCGAAGAATATCCATTGTCAACTGCACCCCTTCGCTTCGTAATTGCTTCTCAATTTCCTCGAGGGCCGTTTCCATAGATAGCCAGAAATGAATTTCTTGGGCAGCCGAACCCTTTTCAGGATCCCGCGACATCTTGGTAGTGACTTGTATCGACTTAATCCACCCGTTGACAGTATTTTGAATGCTGTTCATGACCGTACTATCCTCGAGAACGTGCGACGGGATAAGGTCGACGGAGGATCTGACCCCTCGCGCCTGGGCCTCGCTCAGCGCCTCTTGGACAACGTCGTGAAGCGGCAGAGTCAGGACAGGGATTTCAATATTCTGCTGCAGCTGATTCAGACTCGATTTCAACTCAGCAATCTTCTTCCTGGCACCAGGAACGCCAGTTTTTGCATCCGCGTCCCCGCGTCCCTTTGTCCCATTAACCCCATCTTCACTACGAGCATACGCGTCAAAATATGGCGAGAGTACGAGATGGACGAATGAGTGGAGTGTCTCATAGGGCGAACCGGCAGTATGTTGGGGGGCGGCGATGGCATTTGAAGCCCCGAAACCAGGAAGTTTTATCGAATGGACCTGCAAAGATATGGGTATAGTCGGGTCGAAGGGTTGGGGTTGTCTGAAAAAGACCATGGATGCCACAGTCGTTATGGAGAGACTGAGTTCCATGCCAAGGGTGTAGATGTATCTAGGAGCTGGAGCTTCACGATAAAGTCAGCATTCATTTTATCCCCTATAGAGCTGTTTATTTTAGTTCTCCCTGAGATAACGTACTCGGCCCATCCTCCGATCCGTTTGTCTGCTGTTCCCGCTCGGCAGAGTCCTTGTGGACATAGAGCGCAACCTGGGATTCCGAGGCAAATCGGGAGCATCGCTGCAGGGTTTCGGAGTATTTTGCCTTGGACAGGAAGCTTCCGGAGCTCTCTAGATCTGATTTCAGCGCATCTAAATTGGTTTGGAGAACCTCAGTCAAATATTGCACCACGCTGCTGGGGTCTGCAGATGGTAAGGGGTTTGTGGTTGTTAAAGGGAGGCCGTTTGGCACCACCCCTGGTGTGGCCACCTCCATGATCTAGAAAAAAAAAAGCTATGAAGTTGAGCGCGACGGATTCATCGAGATGTTTTGTTTTGTTTTTTCGAACGTCGCGACCAGCGGGATCACCAGGGGGAAGTTTCGGACATCGACCGGTCGTGTGGTGGTCGGAAGTTTTCGCGTCGAAGATATAAGAGGGAGGGTGTATCACTCTTGTGATAGGAGATGAAAGACTCCTTGACTGAGCGTCGCTGATCTGGAGAACTTTTTGTTTGACGCGGCGTGTTGTCGTGGTCACGGGATCTGCTTCTTGGGTCATGTCAGGGGCTATAATGCGCTAGGTGGTTTCTGGACTAGTGTGCTGGTCCAAACGTGGTTCCGCATCCCGCAGATTGTAGAAGCTTTCGGCTGTCCCTGGTTGATTCCATACCTGCCATCCAGACTATTTCGCATCAGGAGAGGGACAAACTACTGATTTGCTGGAACTACCTAACTACGTCTGCTCTGTGCATTTGAACATACCGGTTTAAGTAGAGCAGAATATCATTCAATAGGTCTTGACAAACAGGGCTTGATGCTGCAGATTGACTGCAAGAAATAAAGCTGCCTGCGGCGACCCGCTCCCGGAGATCAGGGCAACCCAGATCCTCATGTGCGACATAACAAGCTACAAAAGAAAATGAAAAATATAAAGCCTATTCCTCTCCCTCTTTCTCATCCCCGTCCTTTGTTTGACAATCACACGCATACTTTTCTCGGAATCTGAAAGCAGGTAGACCCTCCAGCTCCAATAGCGCGTTTTGACTCGCTTTCACCTTTGCATAGCGAGTCGAGGTGGCCATTCCTTCTGCAACGACTTTATCATGAATGATCACTGCTGCAAGGGCCCGTGGGGCAGCACCATCAATAAAGGGGACCTCGCCGGCTTTCAGGCAGTAGTTTGAACATCCGAAATCGATCGTCAGTCGATTGTGTAAGAAGGTCTGTAAACATTAGCCAGCTGTTTTCATCTGTATCCAGCCCTTAGGAAGGGCCCTTCACATACTGTGGGATGTTTATTCGCAAATGTATCATAAACGCTCATGTCTTCAAAATACCACTGAAGATGTTGCTTGAAAAAGGCCTCCACCACTTCAAATTGGAATTCCGAGTCAACGAATATCGCTCCAATATACGCCTCGACCATGTCGGGAAGACACTATCCCATATATTAGTTTAGCATCGCTCAGCTATATGTACAATACGACCTACCTTGGGAGGATCGCTCGTTGTAGTCCAGCTATCAGGTGAGTCCTGGCTTTCCGTCGCTGCGGCCTCAATCTCTTCGGCGTACCGGGTGATCGCGCCTTGAAGCGAAGTGCTGAAGTATGAGAGATGTCTATGCAGACCTAACTTGACCGCAACGGCTCCTAGAAACTTGTTCGACACCATAGCCATCTGAGGTGGTGAATAATTAGCACAGCCTTCCAACTTTTCAACATCTAGGTGACGATCATATATACCTTGTGCTCAGTAAGCCACTGAGGATCTCTATCAGGATGTCTTTCATAGAGGAACTCAACACAAGCCATGTCAAGTAAAGAATCGCCAAGAAATTCGAGGCGTTGATAACATGGAACTTTAGCCCAAGCCGTTGGATATGAAGGATGTGTAAACGCAGACTTTAACAGCCTAGGAGACCTGAAGTGGTAGCCAAGTTTCACCTCGACCTTTTTTGCCAAGTCGAGCTCGCTAGCATCCGCAGGATTTGTCTGATATGCTGGTAGCGAGTAGAGACGATAGTAGCCTTGCCAATCGGATACTTTATGGTCATCGCTATTCACAAGTGCCGTGACGGCGCGAACGGCCATATCAAACCGGTGAGACGGACCACTTGATAGCAAGGATGCCCCTATAAGAGCTTCGCATATGTCCGCGATCGTTTTATCGGCCAAGCCATGTTTGCGGTCGCTTGTCTGGGATTGCTTCCCCTGGAGAAGCTTAAGGCTATCAGGATACCAACCGCGCCTTTATATATGCATTAGCAATACTCGTATCACTCTCGCCGACATATGACTTACCTAGAAAATCCTTGCGTCCGGACAAACTCGTAAAGCTTCTGCTCCACAGCAGTGTTGAATAAATTTTTATTGCACACCAAGCACATACGCTTCACATGAAAGTCGTACTCGTTGTTGTCGGGGTTCATTGCAAACAAGGAGATTGACGTTGCCATTTTCAAAAAACAATCCCCGAGGAATTCTAGACGCTCATAGTTCTTACCCATTCCTCTTTGGAACTGAATCTGCTCGGCCCTATGCTCTTCGGTGTTGTCGGAGTCCTTCGTCACTGCCTCGAGGGCAAGACTGGGTGTTATTTTCAGATCAAGCAAATCGCAGGCCTCGAGGGCGATGAGATAGGATTCAATTCGACTAATAATAGCTGGGAATGTATAAGAGAACGCGGCGACGCCGGTTGGGATCTGGTTATTCATTAGTTACCTAATACATACAAATCTGTCCCATGAGCATAGCACTAGTAGGCGACTTACAGCGGAAATCCTCAGAGGTTCAGGGCAGATATAGTAAGTTGCATCATCGACCTTATCCTGCTCTGCCATCCTGTCCAGTAGATTCCGGCGAAGACCGACAAGCTCTGCTCTAACGACGGGTTGATCCCAGTCACACGTATCTAGAAACTTTTCTCTGCCTTTTTTGAATAAGCTCAAGCAATAGCTCATTATACTGTCCATGTGTCGTCGTCGTCCAACTCCTGATGGTGGAGGATCTGATGCCCGGACATCTGGCAGCGCGTCAGACGTGAAGTAGCGATATTTGCCGCTCCATTTGTCATAGAGGAACCGATCAGCTAGGAAGTTTGCCGGCTTATCCTTCGACCAGCAAAGCTCTTCGTTCTGGGCCACAAATCGTAGAATCTCCCAATCCACGGCTTCACGAAGATTAGCATATGAGGCACCCTCGTATGTTTGCGGCTTCAAGGGAGCCAACCAGTATGACATCATGGCGGAATCGGGCTGGTAGACCTTGTGGAATAGATCGTGGAAAATACGAAGGGTAAAAGTCGAAAGCAGCTCCACCTCATCTGAGTTGGTTTGAAGCGGCTGCTTCACGGGAATACACCTAACTTCGCATTCAATGCCATCCTCTAGGTATATGGGAAAGATGGGTATCTCAGGAAGCGCTTCACGCGTTAATAAAACCAGCGGCTGATATTGGCGTCGTAGGGTAGCTGAAGGGTGAATCATTAGAACCACGGCGTGGAGGCTCTCTGGAATTGTGCCACGCCCAGCTGCCCATAACTTCGGCTTCACGAGCATGTCATACTGATTTGTTTTCTTTGACGTGATAGCTAGCCTAGCATTTCTCATCGCAGGTAGCCTTCGGTGATACTTTGAAACAAAATGATCGTCTAACAGCCCATTTTTCCTGAGCAGAAGACATGTCTCGAACGCGGCCGATTTCTTCGCAAGAGACTTCTGGGAAGCCGGTTTGCCTATCAAACCTCTCACAGGCGACTTTTCCGGTAAAATGACCTCGCAGACGAAAGCTTCATGAGCTCTGCTGACGATATAAGTCACCTGGGTGGATACCTCCTTTTCGTATTGCTATTATACTGTCAGGCGTTTGAACTTTGGCTGTGGTTGTTCTACTTACCAATGAGCTAGCATAATGCGCAAGGACAGCCAGGGCAGAACCGTAGGTTAGCTTCGCGCCGGTACTCTCAATTCTATAGGTTTTACGATAAAGTTCTCCTTCAAGCAGCGCCTCGAGTCCGTCGTTTCCTTGGAGTAACCTATCTTCGGGGAGGGATTGGCAGAAGCGGCGCATGATATCCTGCGGCCGCCTCATCGTTAGCTCATAAGAAGGATCAAAGACGTGATTAACTCACTTCTGAGCGCTGGACCTCTTCCAGGCATGATTCGTGAATGAGGTTGTCCCGTTCTACCATATGCACATACTAGAAACTGTTAGTAAAGGACGCCAGTAAACTGAGTATTGTCTAACCGTGGAGTTTGCACGCCGCGCGCGTCCTCTGCTTTGAACATATTGGATCAGGGTCGAATAAAGGTCGAATCTGTCACGAACAGCAAAGCAAAAGGTCAGCAGGAATCTGGAATCACGGCAGATCTGACCAAACTACCTTATAACGAGGTTGCAGTCCGGGATATCAAGTCCTTCCTCCGCAACGGATGTTGCAAACTGTGCACGTTAGGCGTATCGTTTCAAGGTACGGAGATGCAACGAAACACTTACCAAGCAGTTCAGTTCACCATTCCTGAAGGCCAGCAACGATAAGAATTGTTGCCGGTAGGTAACTTTCATCATATTGCTGTCATTGCTTCGGACACCGATCAAAACCCCAGGTCGCATGTATTTCGATCCAATGCGCGAAAACAAGTCTCCTAAAACCCTTGCTGTATGTCTCTGCTCAACAAAGACGATACACTTGGTGTCCGTATTCCGTTCAAAATACTTCAAAAGCTGATGGTGCAGCTCCCGCACTTTGGGACTGAGATGTTCCGCACAGTCGGTGGGTTCTTCAAGGTGGTGCTCGCGTACCATCTCCCCAGCTTCGCGAACTCGCCTAACCTCTGCATCACTACCTTTCGTAGGTAGCTGAGGCATATTCTTCATGTACCTCTTCGAGATCTGGCCTTCCAGTTTTGGCAATACGTCTTCGGCCAAAGCGTATTCCCAAACTCTATCAGAGCACCATCCTCCTAATTGGGAGCTTGACTCGAGAGAAAACCGAAAGATCTTTTCCAGCGGACGTATGTCGCCAAATTTAGAACGTAGGTCTTTGTAGAGCTTCGTTTCGAACGGTGCTGCGAGCTTGTCATATGCCCATGTCTCTTCAGATGGTCGAGCCACTGACTCCCGTAGAAGTGTAAGATTCGAAGTGGTGGCGATATGGCTGTCAAGCAATGTTTCAAGTGTTCTATAGAGTAAAGTTATTATAGATGCACTTTGATATACGCCAAGGAGGCCATACCTTGCGGCTTTAACAACATCGACTTTAGCATCCACTGGAGAGGCTGTCATTCCAAAAATCCTAGGTCTTCTGGTGGCATCCGGTTCCTTAAGATAGAAATCTTTGATAATCCTATTGAAGTAGTTTAATATGTGACTCCTCAGAAAGTTAGTTTTTCATACCTAGCATATGGATGGTCCTTTTTCGCATGATGCGCTTCGTCAAAAATCAACAGGTTGATTTGATCGATCCTGATAAACGAATGCAACAGGCATTGAAGTAGGACTTCCGCAGTGCACACGATGACCATATTCTTTTCGAAATGGTCCAGCCATGTCTGGCGGTTCCATAAGTCTGTACCCATTGCTCCACAAAACTTACCAATATTCTGGTCTATATTGGAGTTTAGGACGGCAGCCTGTTGGTAAACGAGCGTTACGCTGTCAACCTGCAAGAAAATATTAATTACGTAGTTTACAATTGGACAAGCCAGAAACAAACCAGAAAGAACGATATCCGATGAGGTTTTCCGATACCCCTGTCAACCAGTTCGTTTTGAATAACATGTTTGAGAAGCAGGACGGCTATGAAGGTCTTGCCGGATCCTAAAAACGAGTTAATAATGGCCATCAAGTTTGAAGCTGGTGAGCAGGTACCAGTATCTAGGACGGCAATAATATTCTTCGTTTTTGCCTTCTCAAAAAGTTCCACCTGGTATTCTCTGGGGTCGTTGATGACGGACGCGTAGTCTTGTTTGGCAATCAAATTGGACATCGATAGCTTACTATCATCAGTGGCCTTGATAGCAGCTTTAACATCCTCCTCCGTAATTGCCTCGGTCCGTTGTGATAACCTATATATCGCATATCAGACTCTACCACCTCGGTCATCAGCTGAGAGAGGGCACCAACAATGCTTCAAACGCCGCATTCTGTTTTCGCCGTTGCTGCACTGCGGTGAGAGGAAGTGAGACTGGTGCCTCGTCTTCGCTCTCTGACTCTATGGTCTCAGAAGTTGCATCGGTTGCGGCCGTTTTGCCATTCACTCCAATTGCATTTAGGGGATTCACCCCTGGTTTGACGTTCATTCCAGACACCTGGGAGATAGGAAGACTCGAGGGATCACCCATGATGGCTAGTAATGATGATAGTAAAGCAGAAAAAAATGTGGTATCAGGGGGCCAAGCAAAGAAAAAAGAAATCTAAATAAGGAGGCTTAGTGACCGCTGTATACTAGAATATAGCATACATGAGGGTCGTCAAATAGCCTACTTTCAGAGTGAAAAATATAATTGTCCATACCCTCAAATGGAGGGGGAAGAAAAAATGAAAAGAAAGTGAAGAAAAGTTGCTCAAAGGAGATGAGCAAACAGCCTAGACTGATATGTTTGAGGCCTCCCAACTGCAGGGGGGGGTGCTGGTCAGGCTGCAAACAAACATGAGACCCAAGGAGTGATGCAAACACTCTGCATGGTAAGTTAGTTACTTTATGGGGCATTGGTTCTTAGTCACTTCATGCAACAAAGAATTCATAGGTTCAACTTATAAATCCCATGCATAATGGTGTGTCTTCTTGTGAAAGGTTCTAGCAGCGTACATGTATTTATGCAGAGAGCTTGGACTGAAGTGGTGGTTGCTTGCAGCGAGGGATGCCCCCACCCGCTTCTATATAATCACGTGATTGTCACCTCCAGCCCACGATGCAGCTATCGATAAGCTCGCAGCGGCAAACTGAATCCACCAAGCAAACACAACATTTCCCATTCCTTTCAACAGCTTTCTCTAGACAGACCACCTCAAGACATAGCCATGAACCAGCAAGCCAATACTCTCCAGGGTCTCTTCTCATCCGCTAAGGCCCAGAAAAAGTCTTTAGAAACATCCTCAGAACCGATTAATACCCCGCAATTTCAAGATTCGCTGAATGACGCTATCAGCAAATTCGAGCAGTGCCAGCAACGCGTTGCGCAGCTCTCGCTATTTAGCCCCAATGAATCTGTGGAAGATATTACCACAGGTAACTTACAGTACGACTGATCCTTGAGAAAATCAAGTGGAACTGCGTTTTAAAAAAGCTAACCTGTGTTTTTTCGTGTCCCCCGCAGGTACCTAACTCTTGATTACCACCTCGCCGATATACTTCAGAGGTCGTATAGCGCCGACCGCTTGAAGAGTCTCCAACGCATACAGGCAGCCTATGAGAAATATATGGAAAATCTAGACCACTATGGCCTACTTTCTCAGACGGATAAGAAGCTATACGAGAGATATAGCAACAATCCGAAGGAATTTAGTCTCGCCCCGCTCAACGACGCAGCCTCCCGAAGAGAAGTCAAAGTAACGCGCTTCCGTGAGGAGAAAGATCTAAAACAGAAATTGGAGGTATGATTTATGATATTTGCTAGAACCGGAATTCAAAAGCCATTGCTGACCAGTTCGAAGTACCTGTCGCAAAACCGAAGTGCTTTACAGAACGATGACGAGCTTGCTCGAAAGCTATACTTCGCTGAAATTGGCCTCTATACCCATCAGACTTTTCAGGCCTTGGATTTGTTATCACAAGAGCTTTCTATACTGTCACTAATGGCTGCCGCAACGCCGTCTAGAGGCCCCGCCGTTGAAAATGACGCGAGGAGACGAAGGGAACAAGATAAGTCTGGTTACTCGGAGCGTTTGGATACAGGGCCTGGTCAAAGGGTACGACAAGGAGGGCCGCTACTGACCAAATCCGGCGTTCCCCTCCAGCCCTTCGTTCTTACGAATAAACGGACAGAGCTGCAGAAGGGTGTATTTCGATCGGGCCATAACTTACCAACCATGTCTATCGACGAGTATCTCGAGGAGGAAAAAAGGAGAGGAGGAATTATTGAAGGAGGTGGTGAGGCATCTGGCCAGCCACCAGAAATTGATGAAGACGATATAGAAAAGGCGGACGAAGAGACTATGAAAGCCAGAGAGTGGGATGAGTTCACGGAGGAAAACCCACGAGGCTCAGGGAATACCCTCAACAGAGGATAAACCTTTTCACCGAGATTCCGAATTCCTGCCACCCATCCATTTACTACTGGGTAGAGCACCGCTGGCGTAGCGCCTTACGGCCCTGTCATTCCTACATGTGAAGAGATTAAGGGACCGGCCGTTTCCCCCGGGGGGGGGGGGGGGGGATGGAAGTCATAGCTTACTCGCAGTGGAAAATTCTGTTTTGCCAGCTCCGGCCATTTCTTAAGGACCAGATCGACCAACTCATTCCCGAGCACTTCGTATCCCTGTGAATGCAAATATCAGTCTGGGTACGAAAACTCACTCGCAGTTGAAAGAGGTAAAACCTTCTTGCCCAAATGAAGACCATCGGTGAAGACGCTCCTTCCAAACTTCCATGTACCAGGCATCCCGGAGCCCGGAAGCATCTCGTCATCATCCAATTTCGCATACTCCTCATCCGTTTTCCCTTTCTCCCTGCACGAAAACTTGGTGATAGCTGTCCAAAAATCCAACACCGCAACAAGCTCCGACTTTTCTTCAAACTCGCGTCCAATCTCCACGATCTTTTCCGCGAATCGGCGCTTCGAAGCCCATGTCCTCGGTCCCATACCCAACTTTGCGATTGAAAACTCGGCCTCTCTCACTGGCGGGATTTCAGAGAGATCACTTTGGGGTGGCACGTCAATCGGAGGAGGAGTGATTAATATTACCTTTGTGCCCTTTGTCGCCGGGTTCTCCAGGATGCTGGTGGCGTAGTAGCGAATATGCTCTTCATACTCGGCTATGGGGACGTAGGTATCATGGCCCGCGAAACAGGCATCATTGGCACCGAGGAAGATGGTGATGAATAATGGTGCTGGTGGACCACGTCGCTCCGCTTGCCCCAGGACCCATTTATCAAAGTGGTCTCGCAGTGATCTTGTAGTTTGCCTGTTTTGGGAGAGAGATAAAGGGTATTCGAGTTAGGACAATCAAAATCATATTCAGAGATAAAGACTTCCATGCAGGTCTTATGTCTTGCATAAAACGAGCCCAATGTGTATCAAAAAAAAAATCTAAACATACCCACCATATCCTACGTAAAAAATTCAGTATATATATCCTATCAAGTCCATCTAGCAAGCAGCCCTATCCCCTCCTTCCCCCGGAAGCTAAATGTACATGTATTACATACCTCGATTAACAACCTCTACCCGATCCTCATAATACTTTCCAAGCTTCCATCCAAAGCCGTTATTCTGCTCGAAAAACCCTCGCTCAGTCAATGAGTCGCCGAAGAGATATATGCGCGGGTAGTCTGGCGCTGTTTCATCTGGGCCTGGATCATCGAATTCTGCGAGCGAGGTGAGAAACATTGCGATGCGGGGAGCGGGGGAAATGGGTGATGCGGGGGTTGGTGATTGGGGTAAGAGGGGAAGAGGATTTTTATTTTGCTCGTAAGTATGTAAGTATGCTGGTAGGAGAGAGGAATTGAGGAGGGGATGATAGGAGTAGGTGCTGAGTTGGACGTTGGGATGCAAGGACAAGGCTGCATGCATGCTGGTGCCTACCTGACAAACATTTTTCTTTCACCTCCAATCATCGCGATTCAATCGATGTTTTGACTTCAGTGTTATTTCCAACCAATAACACATGTCTATGCTGCTCCTAGCTCTATCATCATTTTTTAAAAAGTAAGCAAATCTAAAACGAAGAGGCGATGCGCGTCGAGGAAAAAGCCATATATTTGGAGATTTCTATTTTTGCAAATACTACTCATACTTTAAAAAGACCATGAACCCTAGTGGGATATAGAAACATTTGAACACATGCCGCTACATAAAACAGAACATATTGCCACGAGGCACAACGCACGAAAAAAGAGCCCCATCCTTACCAGGCCTTTTTATTCTGCTGAATGGCCGCCAGAATCTTTCCCGCTCCCCTCTCCACCAATTCATTCGCAGCCTTAAGCCCAAACGCTTCCGCCTCCTCATTCGAGGCAACATCACCATCCATGTCAAGATGCACAGCTTCTGAGCCATCGACACTGGCGACAATAGATCTCATCTTCAATTTGTCCTTGCCATCGGCATCCTTCACCCACTCCGTCTCCACACCAAGCGGGGCGCTGCACCCGCCCTCCAGGACGCGTAACAAGTTCCTCTCCGCGAGACAGGCAAGCGTGCTCTGCTTATGGCCAATCTTGTCCAACATTCCCTTCACCAGCTCATCATCAGCTCTGATCTCTACGCCCAGCGCCCCCTGCCCAACAGCATGCAACATCTTCCCATTCTCCCCGTCCAGATACTGCGTGATACGGCCGCCCTGGCCTGTCCGGAGTAATCCCGCAGCAGCAAGTATAATGCATGTAAAAGGTCCGTCCTCCGCGTCAAGCTTCGCCAATCGCGTGTCGATATTACCTCTGACGTCTAGGACTTTGAGCTGCGGATAGTGTCGCGCGAGTTGTGCTGTGCGCCGAACGGAGGAGGTACCGACCACTGACCCGGCGGGGATCTCTGATATGGATTTGTATGGTAGACCCTTCTTCACTACGAGGACATCCCTGGGATCCTCACGCTCCATGACCGCGCCTAGGATGCATGAGGGTGGTAGTTGCGTCGGCACATCTGAATGATTCACACAAAGAATGAAAAATGTAAGCATGACTTCGCACATGGAGCAAATAAAAAAGAAAAGGGAGAAAAAGGGTATAAAGGGATGTAAACCTTTTAGCGAGTGAACAACAAGATCAATCTGCTTCTCATCAAGCAGCTGCTCCAATTCTTCCGTCCATAGGTTCTTTGATGCGAATTCTCGCAGGGGTATGACAGTATTCAAGTCGCCCGCGGTTTCCTTCGTGTGGATGTTGAAATCATACTCGGGCCATGCAGCCTTTAGCGCGGTCAGAACGAGATCTGTCTGGAGCAGGGCGAGTCGCGATTTGCGCGTGCCAATGGTAAATGTCGTCCGCTTTGGTAGCGTCTCTGTTGTTGCTGCGGTGGAAGCCATTTTCGCAGACGCGGGGGTGAGGGGTAGTGAGTGAGGGAAGTTTGAAGTCGGGACGATGCGGGGATAACGCGCTCAGGTATATAGCGGAATACAAGCGTTAAGATGCTTGGTATATATGCTTCTAATAGTAGACTGGAAAAGGCTGCAAATCAATTCATGCTCCTCATGTGGTATCGTGTGTGATTCGAAGTTCATGGAGAGTTGTGATCGAAATGTTCAGGTTCCGCCACCAAAAGCGAGCTTTCTCCGCCAGTGTTCCCCAGCCATATTTGCCATCTGCTCGACAACAAAGCCCATCAAGTAATATACATTACACTCACAACAGGATTGGACGTAGCAAAAGACTGAAATAGATATGTATGATAGTATATAATTTGCTTCAATATTCGAGCGCGTGTGTATAGCCACTTTACAAGACCGCCATCGCCATCACAGTAACGCCGAGTGACCTACGGGCAACTTAGCTGGCTGGACTTCTGGGCTAACCTCGGCTCCGGCAGCATCCATCCACGCCCGTCATTGCTCGCTGCTGCCAGCACGTACATACATAGTTACTTGACTCTCCACCACCCAGCATTGCCTCGCACCAAGCTTAAAGCCGACAAGAAGCCCTTCCATCTCCCTCCATTTGCTTCTTCGCCTGTGATTGAGACCCTTTGTCAAGTATTCCGCTTCGCATAGCCCAACTCAAACACTCACGTGAAACTACCTCTCCCTACTCCGGCTACATCTATAAACACAGCCAGTCTCTGCCGAGTAGGGTGTCTATCTATACACAGCCAGCTACGCTCAGTCTCCCTATCCAGCCGTATCAAATCTCTTATAGATCCCGTCAACCATGGCCCCGAACAATGGGCGTTCAAGCAAACTAGCTGTCGTACCGCTTGCCAAAGACTCCGTGCTCCTCCCAGGCGTGACCTTCCGCATCCCCTTGTCCAACCGTTCGGATATCCCTGTCCTCCTCACATCGCTGTTTAGCAAAACATCTCGAACGAGCAATGCGCCTGTGATCATTGGCTGTGTCCCGATCAACTCGCCGTACTTGAGCAAGGACGGCCAGCAGCTTCTCGAAAGCCCAGACCAGGAGGACAAACACACATCGGATCTCGAGTCCGTCGATCCAAGCAAGGCTACGAAGGACGATTTATTTAGTTATGGCACGGTTGCCAAAGTCGTTGGCGTCCAGGGACGGCCAAACTCGGAACCATATCTGCTGGTAGAAGGCATTAGGAGGTTCAGCGTGAGCAAGATCACTAGAGACACTCCGTATTTCGAAGCTGAGGTGACCCTCCACAATGAAATAGGTATGTGATTGTTGTAGCTATCCGTATCACGTTTTTGACTTGTGCTAATATGTATACATGGAGAAATAGCTCCAAGCCCCGACGACTCAGAACTGGTGGACTTGTTCGAGCAGATAAAGCAATCGTCGAGAGAATTACTGGCCCTTCTACGATTAACCTCGCTCTTCTCCACCGCCTCCGTGGGCCT
Source organism: Polytolypa hystricis UAMH7299 (assembly GCA_002573605.1). Classification (NCBI taxonomy): domain Eukaryota; kingdom Fungi; phylum Ascomycota; class Eurotiomycetes; order Onygenales; genus Polytolypa; species Polytolypa hystricis. The sequence goes on along the minus strand of PDNA01000011.1, from coordinate 213,007 downwards.
CTCCCCATTGATTGCGAGACGCTTCGAACTATTCATTTCAAAGAAACATATTTCCCAGGCAGGCTCGTTGGCGGATTTCATGGCGGATGTGGTTGAAGCAAGCTTCGAGGAAAAGCTTCGTATTCTCGCGTCTATTGATCTGAAGGATAGATTAGAGAGGGTTCTGGAGCTTTTGACAAGACAAATACAAGGGATAAAGAACAATGTCAAGGTGACATCTATCGCCACCTCGTCATTCCCGACCAACTTGGGAGTGGATATCAACCAGCTGGACCCTCGACAACGCGAGCTTCTCGCGAGGCGTGCAATGGTTGGTTTAAATGGCTTGGTACCCCCGAATTCTAACGGAGGCCGAGGGGGCGATGACGAAGAGAAAGAGCCCAATGAGATTGATGAACTACAGCAGAAGCTCCAGGACGCGCAACTCAGCCCGGAAGCGCAGAAGGTAGCCGATCGAGAACTAAAGCGTCTTCGCAAGATGAACCCTGCAAATGCTGAATATGGCGTTTGTCGGACTTATCTCGAGAACCTTGCTGAAATCCCGTGGACCAAGGTGACGGAGGACCAGCTTGGTACTGAAACACTCCAGCGGGCTAGGAAGCAACTCGATGATGATCACTATGGCCTAGAAAAGATAAAGAAGCGCTTGTTAGAGTACTTGGCAGTGCTCAGGCTGAAGCAATCTATCAATACAAACATGGAAGCTCAGATTGCTACGCTGAACAAGGACCTCAATGCGAACAAGGACCTTAATGCAACAGATGATAAAGTGGAGGATGCTGAGGCATTGCCTGATTCTGATCGTGATGCTATGGAAACTAAGCTACAACTACTCAAGTCCAAACGGATGGTCGACAAGTCGCCCATATTACTTCTCGTTGGCCCACCCGGTACTGGAAAGACCAGTCTCGCGCGATCTGTTGCTGCATCCCTAGGACGAAAATTCCACCGTATCTCGCTTGGTGGCGTGCGGGATGAAGCAGAGATTAGGGGCCATCGAAGAACATATGTTGCCGCTATGCCGGGCCTCATCATCAATGGTCTCAAGAAGGTTGGCGTCGCTAACCCTGTTTTTTTGCTCGATGAGATAGATAAAGTTGGCGGCGCGAATTTCCATGGCGATCCATCTGCAGCGATGTTGGAAGTGCTTGATCCGGAGCAAAACCACACCTTCTCAGATCATTACATTAATATTCCGATTGATCTGAGCAAAGTGCTCTTCATCGCAACGGCTAATTCGCTGGATACAATTCCTCCACCACTGCTGGATCGTATGGAGACTATCGCGCTCTCAGCTTACACCACAGTTGAGAAGCGGCACATTGCCAAACAACATCTGGTACCCAAGCAAATTCGAACAAACGGTCTGTCTGACGGACAAGCTGTCTTCTCTGATGAAGTCCTCGACAAAGTCATCACCTCCTACACCCGAGAATCCGGTGTTCGCAACCTCGAGCGCGAGATTGGCTCAGTGTGCCGCTACAAGGCCGTGCAATTCGCCGACGCCCAAGACGCAGCCAAACTAGACACCTACAACCCCAACATCTCCGTCGAGGATCTCGACGAAATTCTCGGCATCGAGCGTTTCGACGAGGAAATCGCCGAAAAACAGTCTCGCCCAGGCATTGTTACAGGTCTCGTCGCCTACTCCATGGGCGGACAGGGCAGCATCCTATTCATCGAAGTCGCAGACATGCCGGGCAATGGGCGCGTGCAACTCACAGGCACTCTGGGTGACGTGCTTAAAGAATCCGTCGAAGTGGCGCTAACCTGGGTCAAAGCACACTCCTACGAGCTGGGTCTCACCCATGACCCGAATGAGGATATCATGAAACACCGCAGCCTACACGTTCATTGTCCCTCTGGCGCGGTGCCCAAGGACGGCCCCTCAGCGGGTCTGGCGCATACTATTGCTCTGATCTCGTTGTTTACTGGAAAATCTGTGCCGCCGCAGATTGCGATGACGGGAGAAATCTCGCTACGCGGAAGAGTGATGCCTGTAGGCGGTATTAAGGAGAAATTGATTGGTGCGCATCGTGCGGGAGTCAAGACTGTGCTTTTGCCCGACAGTAATCGCAAGGACATTCGTGATGTTCCGGCGGAGGTTAGAGATGGGTTGGAGATTATTCATGTTCAGTAAGTTTTTTCTTCCCTCCCTCCCTAAAATAGCGAAAAGCTTTTTGGTGTGTGTTTTTTTTATCTTGAGAGAGAGAGGAAAGTATGGCTAACTTTTATTTTGCAGCCATATCTGGGAAGCCGTCAAGCATATCTGGCCGCAAGCCCACTGGCCCGGCGCACATCATCATCCATTGTTCGAAAGTAGACTGTAGCTCGTTTTTCCCCCCTTTCTTCCGTTTTCCAATTCTATCCCGCCACATTTCGAAGTTTTTGTATGTGTGTTTCCTCCTCCTATTTGCTCCGATCTGCGTTGGAAAAAGAAAAGACAAAAAAAAATAGGACATTTCCCTTCCCTCCCCCGGCAAGAGATGGGAAATGGAAGAACGCAACGAGCGAGAGCAAAGTTATTTTGTACTAATCCATTCCCCCCTTTTTCTTTTAGTTTATTCTATTAGCGGCGGTGTTTTTTCCCTCTCTCTTTCCTTTTTTCTCTCTTCTGGTTTTCTGCGCTTGATATTTTTTATGTTCCTTCTCCTGAGCTTGATTCTTTTTTTTTCCTTTTTGACTTTTTGAACTTTTGGCTTCTGAAATGTATTGATTACCTGGGGCCGCCCCCCCTCATTATAGTCATATATAGCTTTCTAATTGCACACTACCTTCCTCGAGCTCACTGGTAATTGTATACTTTTTGCCGTTTTTGTACCTGGGAAAGAAAAAGTTGCGTCTTTTGACCTAACACACCTGCTGTGCCTCTGGCGGCTGGGGGCTACGATCTGCGTTTCAAGATGGCTAACAATCTCTTTCCAATAATATATATATATCGGGTGGCAGATAGTCCTCAAAGAATACCTACCTCTTATATACATGAATGCTGCTAACCATGCAAAAATGCACGACTTGCAGCGGCAGCCAAAATCCCATTTCTTTTCGCCTAAGACAAGTTAAGTTTGGTATGTTTTTTCTTTAGGTTTCTATAAATACAAGGCGGCAAAAAAAAAAACTATCTATCAAAACATAGAGAAACCGGACAAGATAATGGTACACAAAAATGAAGAGAGAAAAAAATAAGAGAGACAGAAACCGCAAGAACCCCCCAATGATAGAAAAGCCAAAATGTTGTAGATTTATAAAGGTGAGGCTGAGAGGAGGAACGGGGAAGTTGGAAAGGGGGTTTGGCCATATATCTATCTTCCCGACCATGACCGCAAAATCTTGAAGGGTTTCCTAGTATTGGGTGTGGACCGGGTTCTCCCACTCAAATTTCCAGAGCCCTCCTTTATTCCGCAATGGGGAGAGCAAAAAGAAAGTCCTACTAATCCCTATTTCTTCCCATTCGTATATACAACTTCCCCTCCCCTCCCTCAAAATCAGAAACACCGCAAGAACGGAGAAAACACCTAATATATTCACCGACCCTTCGACGCCTCCTCCGACTGTTGCGACGTCGACGTCGACAGGGGTGGCGGTTGTGGTGGTTGTGGTGATGATGTGATCTTCCTCCCCAGCACAGGCCTATCAAAATTCAACCCTAGAGCCTTCCACGTCGGCGTCCACTCTGGTACAATGGGCACCGCCGCCGCGGTCTTGCCCTCACCCTCGCCCTCGCCCTCACCTTCCGCTACTACCCCCTCATTGGCGACAGTTTCTTTGAGAGCTTTGATTTGTGCTTCTAGCGATTCCCGTTTCTCTTTTGGTTCTGCGAGGATGGCGTCGGGCTTTTGAGCCTCTTGGCTTTTGTCTTGTCGTTCTTTGGCGCCGTAGAAGGTTTCTTTCTCCCATCTGGTAGGTTCATGAGTTTGAGTTAGTCATATATCCCGTTTGCTTGGGGTGTGTGCGTGTATTTCTTCTAATTTCCGGTGCAAATGGCCGCATCAGAGCGCGGCATATAAGCACCTCCGAAAAGAACGAAAAAATCCGGAAGCACGCTCTCAAGGACAACAAAAGAAGATAGATCCCCAACCAAGCCCAACATACAAAAAAAAAAAAGAAGGGTAAAAAAAGAAATCCAAACATACGGCGTAAAATCCTCCGGTTCCGCCGGCCACACAAACGGATCCTTTAACTCGACTGTCATCCTCTTCAAACTCTGCGGCCTTCTCCACGGGCCATACGCCTTGCCGTTCCTGAGTATGCGCGTGGGGATCTGCTGCTGCACATAACTGCGGATATTGAGCACATCGACATCGTACACGCGCTTCAAGTAGTCCTTGAGATCAAGCTTGTTGAATGTGAGCGGCACCCAGAAGGAAGCGAAGCGCGGAGGGAGCCACGGCGTGCGGACGAGTGTGATGACATGTTCGGGTCTAAGCGGGCGGGCGGGAGCTGCTGTTAGCAAAGATCCCCGGGGATAATGGAGGAGAGAGAAGTTTATGGTGCTTTTAAGAGGGATTGAGAGAGGGTATAGGGTATATAAGCGTACAGGAAGACTTGTTTCCGCTGCTCGTACGGGATGGGTTTTATGTATTTGGAGGTCTCGTGCAATTGCTGGACCAATTGTCTGGCTTTGGAAAGTTTCGGAACTCTCTGTGGTGCTGCCATGGTGAATTGGTAAGACGGAGAATTAAACTTTGGAAATCATTCAAAGGCACAGGAAACAGAAGTAGTGCTGAAGTTGTCGAGGGGGGCCTTGTCTTGTCCTGCTAAAAGGGCATTTTCGATCGCGGGAGGTTTGGATCCAAGAATTCGAGATGCCGCAGAAAATGCGGCTTTGGTTGGTCTTGGCATCCGTGATAGCTTCACCAGCCGGAGAGTGAGTGTAACTATGGCATGCTCACAAGCATAAATCAAATAAATTCCAACTAATTTAATAGTACAGAGACTTCATTATTTCATAGACATAATCATTAACATTGAAAGTGCTAAGAAGCAGATACTATGTATTTTTCTAGGACGCCTGCCCCGGAGTTTCTGAAATCTTCAGCTTATCTATATCCAAGCTCTCCTTGGACCCAGGGGCCTCTTCTCCCGCTGCCCTGTCTGATGTGCTCTGGCCCTGCTCCTCCTCCGCATCATCGCGTTCACCCTCTTCAGAACCAGAACCATCTTCCTGATCCTCATCCTCCTCATCCTCACTATCCCGTTCTTCACCCCCATTATCCCCATCAACACCAACCTCCTTCATATAAGCCTCCAACTCCTTTGCCATTTTCCTCGAAAATCCCGACGCCTCAACCTCCACATCCAACCTCTTCCCTCCCTTCCTAGTACCCACCAACTTCTTCGCATCCTTGAAAAAAGGCCCCGGCTCATCACTCACAAAGCCAAATTTGCGCTGGAAGTACCGCTTGATGCAATTGACGTCTCTGTCAAAGTACATGTCCGCATTCGTATGGTCCATAGATACCATTTGCGGGAAGTCAATAAGGATAGGCGTCAGTATTATATTCGTGTTCTCATCATCATCGCCATCGTCATCGTTGTCTGTGTGTAATCGTTCTGGTTCCTTGCCCTTCGCCGACGACACCACCTTCTCCTCCTTAATTAAAATATTAAACTCGTTAAAATCACCATGTATCAGCCCAACGCTCGCAAGCTCCAGTATCATCTCAATCAGCTCCGCATATAACTTCGATGGCTCCGGTACGGAGGAAATCTGTCGTAGGGGATACGCATCAATCAGACTCATGACGATCGTATGTCGATTCTGCCCAATCGGGTCGGGGACGCGAAATCCGTTCTCGTTCAGCGCTTTCATAAACGCATATTCCTTCATAGCTGCTAGGCGCGACATGTACATCCATGACGCAGAGCTGCGGTGTCGTAAATAGTCCCGGTTCGTCTTCACAGTGCGGAAAGATATGCGGCCCAGTCGGTGGATTTTTAGGACCCGCTGCTCGCCCGACGCGGCGGCCACGACGATAATATCTGCTTCCTTGCCGACGCCTATCCTGTTGCCGACGGAGTATACAGTCTTTTGCTTTTGGTGGGTGTGGAGCGCGAGGTAATCGAGCCCGCCGTACGTGAGTCTGTACCCGTCATCTAATCACAAAACCATCTATTAGCTTCAAAAACATAATGCTTTGCAACAAATGCGCGCGCATGCAAATTCCCCCCCCCAAAAAAAAAGAGAGAACGTACACTTCGTATTCTTAACCTTCGCGATTAAATTCAACTTCGCCAGGTTCGATATACACTTATGCACCCCGCTCCCACCACGAAGACCCGATAACTGCACGATCAACGGCGTAGGAACAACTTCATGGTTTCTGCTCCCGATTTCAACCTATTGAACACAAACCGAGTAAAAAGTTAGCTTAGCTGCGTAGAAACGGAATATTATGAGAAACAGGCGCGCGCGTTGGGTTAACCCCTCATTAGTATGAAGTTATTTTGGAGGGGAGGGAACTTCTTGAAAACTTACACCAGTCAGGACGCGAAAGTCCTCCCCCGTTAGATACCGCATAGCTTTCGGATCGAGCCTCATTTTGAATAGGATATCCTAGTTATCTCGCTGCAACTAAAAAAAAAAGGGGAAATGGGACTGTTCTTCTGGCCCAGACGTGATGATATGAAAAAAGTTACGTCTGGATAAGAGGACCGATAAGAGAAAAGAGTTTAACCCTAAGCCCTACTTCCTATTTCGGAACAGCAGCTCATCAGGGGGTCCTCTCAAGCTCACTCCTGCAAAGTTACACTTGGAAAGTCATTCATGCTTATGGATCAAAGGTTACAAAATAATTGGATGATACTTGATACTTATACATGTGCGCTGCTCTGCTGCCAGCCTCTCCTCTTCCTTCCCTCCGCAAAGTTACACCCGCGAAAGCTCTATCAGAAAACTCAGCCCAAATACTGCGAGATGTAGTAGATGTAGTCGGCAAAAGCTTTTCAAGTACGTATTTTCAAGAACATTGAGAGCAATAGTTTAGAAAATGAAAGTGGAAGAAATAAAAGTAAAAGAAGAGATGAACAAATCCAAAAAATGCACCCGTCCCTTATAAAAAGTTTCATCCATTACACTTTGCTATAGGAGAAAATAAAATAGAACTAGAGGTTAGGTAGAAATTTGGCCGCATTTCCCTCTTATGAAGTGTTCTCCCATTCAGGATTCTATAAGAAGGAAGTTTTGTCAGTAATCCTCGTTCAGTAACTAAATAAATGGTGTGGAGAACATCCTTACCTTTCGCAAAATAACCAGACCCTCTAGAGTACTGCTCAGACTAATATACTCCTCATCCTCCAACTCAGCTCTCTCGCCATATGAGAGCAACACTGGTGTGCTCTGCGTTTGCCAGCCAGTGATAGTCTTCGGCCTTCCTGCCTGAGCCACAACGTCGACTGCCTGACCAACTCGCACGTTGACCGTGAGTGGTTTCAAATCTTCATCCAGAGTGACCAAGAATCGCGGGTGCATAGCGGTAACGAGGAAGTAGAGGAGGTAGTGCGAGTCAGCAAGAATGAAGTCCTTTGCATCAATCATCGCCACCAAGACTGTGAGCAGACCTGCGGCAGCTACGCGGGACAGGACTTGCCGATCAGTATGGAACGGACTGACAGAAAGACTGCCCTTGCCCATATGAAGGAGACCCTGAGCAATGCGGACCATGAAAAGCGAGTTCTGGTCACGATGATAGTAGCTCGCCAATTGTCGTAAAAGCTGTGCAAGTCGAGCATTGTTCGTTCCAGCACCAAGAAGACCCATTGCAAAAATAGAATTAATTGCAACGTCGTTATCGTTATCGTGACTGTATCGAGAGAGAGTGTCGTAGACTTTCATTTGAGGGTTGCTTGGGCTGACAAGACCCATGGCAAGAGGGACCGCTTTTCGGATATTCGCCGCACCGTAATGCATAAGGTGACCGAATTGACGGAGTACCATGTCTTGCCCAATATCTTCACCCATTGCGATGAGAGACAGACCGAGAACAGCGTACGACTGGACGAGCTCATCGCCCTTCTTCTCTTCGTTATCATCTTCGATTTGCTCGTTGCAAATGTGGAGCAACTCCTGCATCTTCAACACCGTGCCAGTACCAGCCCAGGCGCAGACAGAGGCGAGAACAGACGTTGCTTTCGCCATGGGATGATCGATCACCTTAAGAATATCTAAAATAACATCGACATCTTCTTGTCGTCCAAAGTAAAGCAGTGCGAGACCGAGGGCCATAAATCTCGACCACTTGCTCTTCAGGTGCTTCTGTCTCTCCTCATCCATGAGCGTAGTGGCAATCGCTTCGCTGACATCGTGGTTAGAGGAGCCAACAAAGATCAAGCCCAAGGATAGAGCGGCCATGGCAGAGATCTGCATATCCAAAGCACTGTCCTCAACAATGGGCAGCAGGAGCTCGAGAAGTTCCTCCTTGCATGAACCAGCGTACGACAGACCGAGACCCATTATCGATGCCACTTTAATCGGCACACTTGTGCTTTCTAGGCCGTTTGAACCGCTGAGGAGCGCCAACGCGGGCTCAGATTCGGATCGTACGCCAGAGTTCAAAATACCAATCGCAAGCGCAGCACCAGCCTTGATCTGGGTTTCCTCCGCATACGTGAATTTATCAATCTTGTCCAACCCGTCATCCACGTTCCACTGCAAAAGCATTCCCATAGAAGCGGTTGTGGAAAGCATGCCATCGTCCTTGGTCTTCCACACCCAGGGGCCTTTGTCACCTTCCACCAACATCATCTTATCGTTGCTGAATCCTGCATTGGTGAAGGCGTTGACAAACGCACTCGAGAGATTCTGCCTTGCGGAATCAACATTCGTTAAGCCGGCTCCGCGACTCTCGAGATGGCTCTTGTAAATGTCTTCTGGAAGCTTCGGATCAAGGATATTTAATTCTTTGCCGAGAGCTTTAAAGTGGTTGTGGAGTTGGGTGTTGTTCAAGCACTCTGCCAGTTGTTCGTCATCCTCATCTTCTATCGGGAGGTCGAGCCAGATCTGTTGTTGAGCGACAAGGAAGGCCATTTGTTTCTTGATAGCCTTGTCGGTAGTTGCGTTGAAGTCGCTCTTGATGAGGTCAAGGTCATTCAGCCGGATTGCAATGACGATGGCTTGTGTAAGCTTGTTATATTTCAGGTAGATATCGTGCGCCGTTCGGAGGAACTGGTGGTCTTCGGGATATGTAAGAAGGTTGACCATGCTGACCATATACAGGCTGACTCTGGCATATGTGTTTTCATCGACGAACTTCGGGATCTCCTCGATCATCTCCAGCTCGCTCAACAAATCGACGGCGTCGGCTTCAGCGTTGTGGCGTAGGAAGTATGGAACCAACGACAACGAGAGGTCGATCAGATCTTGCACCTCCTTATCGTCCGTCAACCGGTTCTGGTACTCTTGTCCAATCTCCAGCGCCAAATGCCTGATATACTCGTGGCCCCACGAGCCCAGGTCGTCCGATTTCGTTAGGAGGCGATACTTAAGGGTCTCGAGCTTCTCTTCGTCGCCATATGTCATGCCCAACACGGAGAGCATATCCGCAAGGGAATCCTGTGTTTCCACGTTAGCTTGGTGTGCGAGGTGAAGGTTCGAAATAACGCTACCTTGTCGTCTCCAGCTGGCCATTGTCCATGCAGTGCCGCGAGTTCGTCATAGTGAGGTCTGAGAAATTTGAGGGGTTTAGGGACTGCCGTCATGGAGGAGGTCGATGTTTTAATAAAGGTCTTGATGGCGTCTACAGCGGGTTTGTAAAGTGACGTATCAGGCTCCTATCGGAATGGATCAGCGTCAGATACATAGCAAGCAGCATTATCAATAGAACACAAATGACCGCCATGAAACATACCTGTAATCGCTCAACCAGCATCTCAAGTTCATTCTTGAGCTGCTGGTCTTCCTCACTAAGCTCCTCTGTAGAATCACGATGTTAGCTCCAGGCCTGACACATGACGCGCCGCAGAGTACGTGCATACCTCCTTGTGGCTCTTCATCTTTCTTCCCATTCACCAAAGGCTTATCCTTGCTATCTTTCTTGTCTCCATTCAGCTCCCGAACATCGTCTGCCTTTCCCTTGCCTTTGTCGGCGGCGGTTGGCCGGTCGTCCTTCGCCATCGGGGCAAATGAGTAGCGTCAGCAAACAGCGATCAAGCAAATCTGGCCGCGGAAAATACGCCGGGTGTTGGGTAGGAAAGCGCAAGGTCTCTGGTAATAAACAGTTATACAGCTCTCGAGGTAGATGTAGGCAGGCGACGGGGTAGAAGGTAGAGATGCACAAGATTATCAAGCAAACGCTGAGATGCGTTGAGCTTGTCGGTGTTGTCCCAGCCTGGAAGGGAAGAGCTCCAGATGCTTGGCGCTTATGTAATCCCGCCTCTGCTCCTGATTACATAAGTTCTTTATTACCGGGTCCGTTTCAGCCTCAGGCTGCAGAAGCAGTTGGGAAGCATACTGCAACATTCAAATACAACTGTTAGGACTTTGCGATTAGATATTATGCTATTATACAACCTACCCTATTTATTACTTCGTCATGCCGGGGAAACTGTACTTAAAAAATCTCCTAATACAGAAAGTACATAATGGTATCAAAAAAGAAACAGACTGCCGTCCAGGATACATAGAAAACCCTTCACAGATAAAAAATAAAAATGAAGAAAGATTTTTATAAAAGCCATGCCGCACCACCAAAGTTATTATACCAAGGTCACAGTGCCCCTAATCAACCTCTTCATTCTCATCCAAACAAAAGAGGTCATCAGGCTTGGAAGGTTTCCTATTCTCCCCGTCACATCCACCAATACTCTTCCTAAACGTTTTTAGATAATCTTCTGCTCTCTCAATTAGGTCTTCCGTCTTTTCCTCTGGAGAATATGGTACGACCTCTAGGGATGAAAGTTCTGGCAATCCGTCAGGGAATATTTTCAGGAGATTCGATATGGTTGAGGAGGAGGTGAGTTCGCGCTCGCTGGCATCTAACTGGGTATTTTGTGCTTGTGGAGGAGCCGTAAGAGGGTCATCTGGGTTAATGACCTCCTGCTCAGGAAGATCAGGGCTCTTCTCCTTGGCGGTCGCCTTGTACTCCTCCGGCAATTGGTACAACTCGTTATGGACGGTCGCCAATGTTATGTCCGAGTCCTTCTGGAAAGATGGAAATAGCAAATAGTAGCCTCGGGCGCGCATCAGCTCTAGCATGTACTCCATCCATGCGGGGAACTTTTTCGACACGATGTCCGGATCTGGTTTGGACTCAGGGGCCGTAGTGAATCGGTTGGAAAGGAAGGAGTGGAATTCAATCCACTTGTCTCCAAAATATAGTGCAGCATTGCTATTTGGGACCTGCCAAAGAAATTCTGGGATTTCGCTTCTGTTTTGTACCGATACATGGTCTATGTTATTCGGGGGTGAGAATACGTCGTTGCTGGTCGGCCACTTCGACGGAAGTTCAAGAGATATTCCGAGTAAGCGATGTGTGCTTGCTTTTGTCAACGAGGAATATTTATATCTCAGGAGAGAATATTTCAAGTAGTGGTAAAAGGAGGGTGCTAAGTCTGTCTGGGGAGAGAGGACGAGGACGTGGGAGTAGGTCGAGTCATGAGGGTAGAATGCATCAACAGTCCTCATCGATGCTTCTTGAGGAGTAATGCTTTGCGGTTGGATACGGCGGCGTAGTGTAAATTTGCTGGTCCCAGAGTCTGGTGGCCATTGAAATTCCTCGAGATAGCTGAGCAATGGAGAATCGACGTCAGAGGGCAGCTCGATGGTTAGTCCGGGAGCAGAGCCAAAATAATCAGCTCGTTGCAGAGATTCAAGTAATCGCATCAAAGAGCCAGATGAACGCGGTGGCGCGTGGACTAGTATTTCCACTTGAATCTTGTTCCAAGCTATCAACGACAGGCATTAGTATATTCAACTCGAAGTAACGGGAGAGGAATTCATGTACCTGCAAGGGAACTAGCGTCTAGCTTGGATATCCACATCAATTCTGAAGCATGGTCAGGTATGCCAATGAGGGGGACATGGATATTATGTGCCCTTGCCCTTGCCCCTTTCCAAAAGAAGGGCAATTCCCGCTTATCGTCGTGAGAAATGATTACGTGGGGTTTTAAAATATTATTGATGTGGCCAAATCCAGCCATAACGCTTGCTTGCATGCGTTTATCCGTCGACCAGGGACCGTAGTCCGGACGAGCATCTGCGGTGGGAGCTTTAGCCAATGTACGGAGAATGAGAACCCAGCAAACTAACCATGCCAGACCAGGGGACATTCATTCTCATGTATCCCGTTAACTTCCTGGATACCCTCCAGTGATACTTCCTCTCTTCCCATCACAGTTATATGGACCCGGTTCAGCTTGTGCCTCGCCATTTCACACGCCAGTGGCAGAAGGTCGGATAGACATTTAAGGTCGGCAGCCGCAAAGAGAACGATTTTGTTCTCCCGACGATACCCACGGTTGCCCTGGGCAGAATAGAGGGATTTCGCGAGGGAGTAGAATTTTATGGGCCCGCTGAAGGTTTGTTTGTCGCCCGTTGGCTTGTCATTTGGGGTAAGCGGTGGTGGCCCCTTTGGCTTGGATCCGAACTGCACCGCACGGTTTGGTTGTTGCATCGGCCCGAAACGCTGTGGGGCGGGAGGTACATCGGCCGGTATATGTTTGAAGAAGAGGTAGAGGAGAGACAGGACAATTAGGACAAGCAGTGCCCGCCGCCGTCGATGAAACTTCCATGGCGACGTCGTTCTTTTCGGTTTAAATGACGCACTGGCACGGGGATGGTCGTCATCTTTCTTCCCAAGCTCCTCATCGTTAAGGAACGCCTTCCCGAATATAGACATGGTATGTCTTTATATCACACGGCTCAACCGGAGCTTGATTAAGGACGTAGACCATTCAAATATGCGTAGGCGGGGGATTGAGCCAAGAGTGCTCCGTCATGCTGCATCTAGGTTGATGGGGTAAGATTAGCTTCAAAGCGGGATTTGGACGGATGCCGAAGAGACACACACCTCTAAGCTTCCCACAGCTGATCAGTGGCAGTGTTTGCGCTGAAGGTATCTGTAAATCCTTCCTAAAAATGCCTTCCGCAGGACTTGGGCAGGGATTGCGAGGTCAACTAGTTGTTGTTTGTAGTACTTAGCTGATGAAGCTGCTCCGTCCTTGCAGGTCTAGAATGTCGTAACGGCAGTCTTGGCGCTGCTGTTGCCGAGTGGACTGGCCAGACGACAACAAACTAGCTCCTCATTCTCCCGCAATTTGATGGCTACTTATATGATGGCGAGCCTGGTTGATTGCTCTTGACGTGAGCCATTCTTTGGCATTCGAAAAGCATGACTGACATTTGACCGCACAGCGATTTCATTCTTTGTGCTGTATCATGTTGCGGGTTTACATGAGCCTCGCCCAAGTGACCGATATTGTTTGTATGTTCCAGCCTTGGCCCACCTTCAACGCCACAACGTAGCTCCCGCTCTCAGCCATATCTCGACAACGCCAGCGACCGAGATCTCTCGCCCAAAATGCCTGGAGACGAGATGCAAATAGACTCGGGTCCTAGGGGAGTGAAAAGGACAGCTGCAGAGGCTGGTCTGCCATCAGCCGGGCCTCGCAAGATCCAGGTACGTCCGCCCAGATACATGGCACCAATGGCGTGCGGGCAACAGGCTAATAGGGGCATGACAGGCTCTTGACCCCGATGTTGTGAATAAGATCGCAGCTGGGGAGATAATAGTTGCTCCTATGCATGCGTTGAAGGAACTGATCGAGAATTCTGTTGATGCGGGCTCAACGTCTGTTGAGATTCTAGTCAAGGACGGCGGCTTAAAACTACTCCAGATCACAGATAACGGGCATGGAATTGACGTAAGTCTTTATAGTACTCATATTGTTGACACCCTTTTATGCAACGTACTAATATTATCCGCAGTGCGAAGACCTCCCGATATTATGTGAGAGATTCACGACTTCAAAGCTCAAAACCTTTGAGGACCTGACTTCTATTGGGACCTATGGTTTTCGTGGTGAGGCGCTGGCAAGCATCAGCCACATTGCACATCTGGCCGTAACCACGAAGACAGCTGGATCTAGCTGTGCTTGGAGAGCTCATTATAGTGGCGGCAAGCTGATTCCAGCGAAGCCTGGCCAGAGCCCAGATCCAAAGCCCACGGCAGGCCGTGGTGGAACACAGATCACGGTAAGTCAGACTGCTTGGTGGTTGCGAAAATATCAATCTAATATTGCGTCTCCAGGTGGAGGATCTATTCTACAACGTTCCTACGCGACGTCGAGCTTTTCGCTCAGCCAGTGAGGAATACGCCAAAATCCTCGACGTTGTCGGGCGCTATGCTGTCCACTGCTCCGGCGTAGCTTTCTCGTGCAAGAAACACGGCGATTCCGGCGTCAGCATTTCAACATCTGCAAACTCCAACACTGTCGATAGAATCCGCCAAATCCACGGTAGCGCCGTGGCAAGTGAGCTCGTCAACTTCAGCACCGAAGATGAGAGGCTTGGATTCCGTGTATCAGGATGGGCTAGCAACGCAAACTACCATGCGAAACGAACGACTGCACTACTGTTTATCAATAACCGCTCTGTGGAGTCTTCGGCTGTCCGCAGGGCAATAGAGCAGACATACTCCGCCTTCCTTCCCAAGGGAGGCCACCCCTTTTTCTATCTTAATTTAGAGATAGAACCGCAGCGAGTAGACGTTAATGTCCACCCTACGAAACGCGAGGTCAATTTCCTCAACGAAGACGAAATAATAGAGATTATTTGTGATACTATTCGAAAGAGCCTGGCGACTGTGGACTCGAGCCGGACCTTCATGATGCAGACGCTCCTACCAGGGGCATCTAACCTAGAAACTGCTGGCACACCATCGTCATCCCGAAGTGTAGTGCCTTCGAAACGGCCGTATGAGAACAACCTCGTGCGCACAGACGCCAGCATGCGCAAAATCACATCCATGCTCCCACAGGGCCCTTTCCAACCCGGTCTTCTGGCCGACTCACAACAACCCCAAGCATCCGCACAAGCCGCAGACGACACCACCTTCCAATACACCTCCAGCGGCCGCGATCCCGTATCCATACGTCTCTCATCCGTGAAATCCTTACGCTCCACTGTCCGCTCATCCATGCACAATGCGCTCACCGAAATTTTCTCTTCACATAGCTACGTCGGTCTCGTCGACGAGCGCCGACGCATCGCCGCCATCCAATCCGGCGTGAAACTCTACCTCGTGGACTACGGGATGCTCTGCTCAGAATTCTTCTACCAGATCGGACTAACGGACTTCGGGAACTTTGGGAGCATAAAACTCGAGTCGTCACCGAAACTAGTAGATCTACTATCTCTCGCAGCAGCTGTAGAACGAGACGAACATATCCAGCGCCAGCGCACCCAACAACATCACGATCCATCACAGCAACAACAACAACAACACGAACCTCCCCTCTCCCCCGCCGACGCCGACACATTCTCCAAACTCCCCAACGTAATCGCATCCCACCTCCTCTCTCGCCGCGAAATGCTCGACGAATATTTCTCCCTGCGCATTTCCGAAGACGGCAGCATCCTCTCCATCCCCCTCCTTCTAAAGGGGTACATGCCATCCCTCGCCAAGCTGCCGCGCTTCTTACTCCGCCTCGGCCCACACGTCGACTGGACAAATGAAGAAGCTTGTTTCCGCACATTCCTACACGAGTTGGCAGCGTTTTATACGCCGGAGCAATTACCCAGTCCACCGACGCCCACCAAGCCCGTCGATAACCCCGCCTCTTCCTCCTCTTTTCTCCCTTCTGTGACAACACCTTCGCAACTCGAAATCCCGGAAACTCAACAACCACAACCATCATCATCATCGCCAAGTGGCAGCAGAAATACACCTGTTACACCCTCACAGCCATCCGCCAAGGAAGATGAATCCATAACCCGTCGCCGCGAACAAATCGCCTGGATGCTAGAACACGTACTCTTTCCCGCTATGCGCGCTCGCCTCGTGGCTACAGATGATCTATTGCGTGGGGTTGTTGAGGTTGCGGATTTGAAGGGGCTGTATAGGGTTTTTGAGAGGTGTTAAGTTTAGTATTGTTGAAAAAATAAAAACGAAACCCGCCCGGCAATGCCAGGGAAGGGGTTTTGACCAAACTTTCGGACTAGCTAGATTATGTTTTTTTTTCTTTTTTTTTTCCCCCCCATCTCCCCACGAAAAATGGTTAATTTAATTCCACCCCCCCTTTTTTTTTCCCCAGGGGGCTTGGGTGGGGGGTTTTATTTTTCTTAATGAAATATCTCTCTTCTTCTTCTTACTCTTCTAATACCTGCCCCCTTATCCATCTCTACTCAGCGTTTACATATGGTTTTTATTCTTTCCAGATGAGATCCCTATTTGATACCAATTATCGTAGCTAAAACATATCGCTACTCTCACTCCTACATGAAATATATAAGCATATTCTTATCGTTTATCATACCCAGTATGATTGGGGGAAAGAATTCACTGATTTGAAAAAAATAACAGAAGGACTTGATATATATTCTCAGAACAAAAAAAGGATTATATCTCTCTCTCTCATAAAAAGCTCTCTCTTTCTTAATCTCATTTGCTTATCAGAAAGAAAAAAGCAAAAAAAAGGTCATAAAAAGTCAAAACAGAAAGAAAAGAAGAAGAAAAGCAACTCAAGAAGAGAACATCGTAAAAAAGGGCTGGTAAGAAATCCACATATATGGACAGAAGGCCAGGTGTAGCTGCTAAGGCCACGAAGGAAAAAGAAAATATGGAGGAGCGTGAGAAAGTGATAACAGAGAAAAGGAGAAAAGGAGAAAAGGAGCAAAGGAATTAAAAAGGGAATAAAAAACAAAACAAGTTATGAAACAAAGCAGAGAAAGAAAAGTTCCCATCATCCCATCATAGCAGGCATAAATAAGCTCTCTCTTTTTCGGCATAAACGCAACGAAGCAGAAAAAAGCATAACATCATTCGTAAACAAGGCTGTTAATAGGCAATAAAGGGAGAGGAAAGCAAAGACCCCGCAACATCAGAAAAAACGGTCATGAACCTCTCTTCCCAGGGGGGTCAGTTAGAGCATATACCTAACCAACCCCCTTCCTCTAACGCGCGAAATATGCCATCGCAGTGCGTCTACAGTATATGTATAGAGAAATGAGACGTATATCGGCGATATATAATAACCATAGATAAGAATGGATTAAAAACGCGTGGCCACAAGCTTGCCCCCCTGGGCACAAAAGAAACCGTAGAAAAAGAATCACTGCTGCTTCGAGTACGGTTTATTCATCAATGCGATCTCGCGGGATACGCTGGCCCATTCTAGTTCGCGCTTTATTGGCTGGTTTCGCTTTTGTTGGAGTTGCTCGTCCCATTTGAGGAGTTCGTAGCTACAGAGTTTGCTTTTGTTAGTTAAGCTCAGCATGTTACGCGAGATGAAAAAGTTACTTACACAAATCGTAGATGTGGCTGGATAATCACATTCAATCGTCTTGCTCGAACGAAACAACTGTGGAAAGAGAAAGATCGTGAGTTAGAAAAGTGAACAATATACGTGCGTCCGCCCCATCTCGGACCTGCCCCGTCCCGCCCCGCCCCGCTTCAGGATGGGTTCAGACGGGGAAAAAACTTACTAAGCTCTCGAAAACGACAATCCCATAGACGCCATAACCTCTGCAATACAAATCGTAGCAGATCTCGAAACGCCAACGCGGCAATGCACCAAAGTTGCTGTGCCATCTCGTTTTCCTTTCTCTAGAGGTGCAAGGAGAGTCAGCACCGCGTAACGGCATCATCAAGGAGGAAATAAAAATCCCAACTCACCAATAAATTCCAAACACCGATGAAATGCCTGAGTCAGCGGATCTATGCCGTTATCTTGTACGTCATCTATCATCATCAAATTATCCGCGCCCCATCTCTCCCTTTCTGACGGTGGCCATGATACCGGTTCACCAATGCTAAGCAGCCGGCGGATACCCAGGGACCACAGCAGCTCCGGGTTATTAGCATGTGTGAGATTGCCCAGGTACATGTATGGCAATATGCGGCTCGGCAATGATCCGTCCATTCGCGCTAGCCAACCGGGATCAGACGAGTTTGCGGGTCCGGGCTGACGCTTCGCTGCGGCAGGGCTTTCGCTTAATAGTCTATCCTGGATGCTAGTCAAGAAAGTCACGTCTGAAGGATAGGCGAAGAAATTTCGCTTCCTCTGGCAATGTAGTCGTAGCCATGCTTCGTGCACCGGGACTCCTTCAGCGAACATGAAATATGCGATGGCGAGGAGGGAACTCTCAGTATATCCATCGGCACAGTGTATCAGGACTTTTCGGGCCTTAGGTGTCATGGATACCATCGGGATATCACCATCTGCATCTTCAGATTGCTCTTGATCTTCCGGGTTAGTTATCTGATAGATCCATCTGCACATGTCGATAAGATCATAGACTTCGACATGGCTCCACGACGGTGCCAGAACGCTACCAGACGAAGGAAATTCCAACGTCTGTGGCCCTTGGTCAAGCTGCGCGGTTAACTTGGTGAGATATCGCGGGTCAGGGATATTCGCCACATCGTGCGTTTCAATCAGGACGTCGAAGGCCCGATTTGCACTATTACCCCCGCCGGGAATGACGTCCGGACTCGGTCCTTGCCAAACATTATTCGAGATCTCTGAAGCTGCGGACATGTTGCACATTTCGATTCGCTCCCATTGGACTGTAATGTCGTCAGCATAGAGTCTCCTAGTGCTCGAACGCCCCCACAGGAGACATTATACTGCGGGGCCACACTTACAATAATCCATAACGTGCCCTGTCAGCACCCCCTGAGCATCAACACTCACCAACTCAGGATGACGGTTGTGAAATTCTTGAAAAGGAGCTACCATGCCTCTGTCAGTACGGTAATTGAGGCAGCGTTGAAAAATAATTAGAGGCAAGAAGGGGAAACTAACTCGAAAGCACAAATGTATTAAACAATTGTGTCTCCTGCCCAGGATCGTACTTCCTTCTCCAGTCTCTCTGCGCCATAGCAACCTTTGCCGCAAACGCAAAGATTTCCGACTCATCGGTGCCATCCTCTCCATAAACAATGATATCCGACAGCGGCGCCAGCTTTGCGGGCTGGATATGGAAATTCCGCACCGAAAACCCTTCGGGCGGGTCCGCTTCGAAGAATGTAGCGCCTGAGGGGGTAATAATCTCCTGAGGAGCTACAGCTCCCTTGATTCTCGACCGCGATAGGTCCCCGCCAACTTTGACAACTGTTATCTCTCGGAGGCATTTTGGCGTTCGCCGGAGCGATCTGCGTCGCGAGACGAAAAAGGAGAGTTGGATGTGGTTATTGGGATGCAAGCCATGGAGCCAGGGGAAGAGGTTCTTTGGGTCTGGTAATGGTTGTGACGCACGCTCCTCTATAGCAAACGCTAGGTTATCGGAGTCTATGGCGTATATTGGAGGAGAGTTACAAAGCTTGGGAAACTTGTCAGGAGGGAAGAGGAAGGAGTGGACAGCTGTGAGGGAGGGATGCTTTAGCGTTGGAGACTGGGGAGGGGTAGCGGGGATCTTCGAGCTGGGAGGCGGTGGTCCAGGAGGACAGACTGGTAGATGTTTGTTCGGGATTGGAGTTTGACTTCGCGGAGTGCTAGCATTGAGACTAAGGGCAGGAGTTATCGGGGGAGGAGTAGCGGAATGCCGTGCCGGCTGTTGCTGGACGACGACTGTTGCCATGACCGTGTATGTATGGGTTGATATTATATCGACGTGTTTCGCAGAGGATAATAAACTGGGGTTTCGAGCCGTCTGGCTTGCTCTACACTCGACGCGGATAATATTGTCTTAACCAAGCAGCGATCACATTCTCTGAAACCGTGCTGCTGTCTCTGCCTGTAGTTCTAAGGACAGTACACTCTGCGTGAGGCAATGAGCATCAAGACCCCCAGTTGAATGAATATGTTTTTATCACCCGATACCCAAAGACCTTTCAGCAAAGGGTAAAGTAGAGACAAATAAATTCACACGGTTGGCGGACAACGGGGTGTATCTGTCCGATCTCCCGCTATCAGATAGTGTGGTCTTGTAGCGGCCCCGCTAGGTTCCCACCGAGATAAGGAGCTATCTCAACGTTGCCCTGTGCGAGAGCGGGGGGGATGGAATAGTTTTCGCCCAACTAGATCTCTCAATTTCAAAGTCAGACAACATCTTAGAAGAGCTCAAGAAGAGAAAGAGAAAATGACAATCGTTCAATCCCTCAAGGGCTACATACCGATTGATGCAAGAGGAGGCAACGTTCGTTGTACAGATATATGGTTGAGGCTACGGCCCATAAGCAGAAAACGCGAACCCGACGCGATCACAAACGCAATTAACCTGTGTGAATGAACTAACTCCCTAATACACACAGAGGTATTAAGTGTTGACAACCTTCGATAGAAAGGAATGAAGATGGAAATACAGCGGAAGAGTACACGATAGAGATGAGGAGAGAAGAGGAAGGTTTGTGGAACAGAAAATAATAATACAGCGTGAAGGTTCCCGGCATTGGATGATAGCAGAGGAGGGAGAGGGAGGGGGATGCATGGTTCTGGGCCTGATACCTTGTCTACACAGGTGAGTTCGCAAGGCACGCAGGTACTCTGAACACGCTGTATAGCTTACATACATACAAAACAGCATTCCGCCAGTTCCACAGCGGGCATGGCAGGCCGCGACAGAGGGTGATACGTTCTGGTACACGACAGTACACGGCGGTGGTGGTCTGTTCTTTCCTTTTTCCCTCTCTTTCCTCTTTGCTCTTTCCTTCCCCTCCCCCGCGCTCTAGCGTGGGCCACTAGTGCCCCCGCACGGCCAATGACAGGTGTCCACACTCGTATCCTTATCAGCCATGTGCGCCCTGATTGGTTGATTGTCCGCAGAAGTGGGGTTCGTCATACCCTCCATCACACAAGCGGGAATCTTGGCTTCCTTCTTCCATCGTCTTTGTCGTCGCCTTTTGCGATGCATTCACCCACTCCATCGACCTTCGAGGTCTGGCCACTTTGTTCGGCATGTATAGCAGTTCGATTTATCATCATCTATCGGTATATATATAGAGTAGTATTGAATTTATCGAGGCAGTCGAGCTGCCTTTGGCCCACACAGCAAGCAGTGTCCATCTCTATATATATACAGATTACTAGCTAGATATGCATGAAGCACGTAATACCCAGCAGCACAATTGCCATAAGTCGCCCACTACCATCTTCGTGTACAGAGTATACAGAATAATATTGATATACCTGTTCAATCAAATCCCCAAGT
This sequence comes from Polytolypa hystricis UAMH7299, assembly GCA_002573605.1. Classification (NCBI taxonomy): domain Eukaryota; kingdom Fungi; phylum Ascomycota; class Eurotiomycetes; order Onygenales; genus Polytolypa; species Polytolypa hystricis. Next base: position 191,703 of record PDNA01000011.1, on the reverse strand, counting down.
GGTGATCAACTGAAGTCTGTTTCTTCTCCACCAATCACTGCCATGCCTGGTGTCCTATATTGCCAACGAAACTTGCAATCCATCGTGGCTGGGACGATCCTCCTCATTCTAGCAACCCAATTAAAAGGAAAGTATAGAGTACACTTGTCAAATTTCTTTTATTGCTTTTGAAGGCACGTGTGATGCAAATGATCGTTCGTGCTTTTCTGGTATATAAAGAAATGACTGGCGTAGTGTGCGCAACCAGCTGGGGGGGGACAAAAATTCCCTAATCGAAGGGGTTGCTTTTGGAATTGGACCAGCCATGTCGAGACCACTTTAAATAGTACTTATAATACTAGGTAGCTAGTAGAGTCTCATACCCTGGTTCGCCATCCATCCCGTTTCTTGACCACGGAATATTCCTTCGTTTTTCTTATATCATCTAGCATTGCACAAACACCAATAACTCACATCTGCACCCCTCCACTCCATACGTAAATCCGGTTGCTGACGTGTGGCCCACCTTCGAACGTGGCTAGCCGCGGTCTCTCTCCCCGTTTTGGCTGTCAAATGTGTACATATGTATGTAACAAACGCACTTTCGATAGGTTTCACAGTTTTGTAACGGATTACTGTGCTTTCCGTCCCCCCCGGGGGTGAGCCCACTTCTAACACCGGCTGTCGTTCTTTGCAGGGATGGAAACTTGGTCGCGTGCTTGATCGATGAGTTGTAAGCCCATCCCCCTCCCGATGACATGCAGCAACTACCATTACCATATTATAAAGGCGATAGGCCAGTAGAGAGGGGAACAAAATAAAACATCCACGCGTCTCCAGCATGGAACTTTCGGTTCGGCTGCGGTTTCAGGGTTCCAGCCGTTTGTCGCACCACATATATAGGGGCCAGAACAAAAACGTACAAGCAGAACAAAGAATAATGCATAGAAACCAAGGCTCGCCGCCGCGCACGTTTCGATGCATTCAACACGTGCCGACGTTCCGCTTCCACTCATCAGCAAGCCGATCGATATAAAACCGGGCCATGTCGCGCCACACACCAGCAAATGACGTCGCGATCTTCTCCACTGCGTCTGGCCCGCATTCATATGCTTGCAGATCGCGGTTGCCGTAACTCGCGGCCGGTGGCGTAGAGATTGGATTTGAGGTTGCGGAAGAAGACGTTTACGGCAACGCTGGTTTCGGCTGCGGGAGACGCGGTGTGTGGAGCCATAGGGGTGGGAGGTAGAGGACGTCGCCTGGGGAGAGGGGGACTTCGTGAGGGTGTGTGTTTGGTGGGGAGAGTGGGCCGCCGTCAGAGGAGGAGTTGTGGAAGAGGTTTAGAGTCGAGCTCAGGGACGATAGAGTTCTTCGATAAGCCAATTGTTACCCTCAAGAGATGTAGCGTCTTGTAAGAGCCACGTCCCTTCGTTGCAGAACGTCCCAAAACCGAAGCACACGGCTCCGCCACCCACGATCAAAATATCGTCTCCGTTGACTGCGGCGGAAGAGTGGCCAGTCAGAAGCGGACGAGGACCCTGGAAATTTACCCCAAGTCCAAGCACAGTGATAACGTTTGCATGATATACATCACTACTCTCGCTAGCCTTGACCAGACTATGAATGTTCACTAGCATTATTTCGTATTCTCGAGGGATGCATCCGTGACCGGAAATTCCCCCGATAACGAACATTCCACGTGGAGTTACATTAACAGTTGCTCCGAACCGGCCCAGCCACTTGCTTAACGGGGTGGAACGATACAGCTTTCCGGTCAGATTTTGTAACGTGACGAATGGTTTCCCATCGTCGGATGTACGTACTTCCCACAACCAGAAATCCTCTGCTATGACTTTGTCATTGGTCATACCACCAAAAAGCACGCCCGATTGACTCGTAACTGCGGCAAGACTGGCTCCATATCTAGAGCAGGGAGACTGGCCACGAACCTCAAGGCTCTGCCAGCCTTCGGCACCGCTCCAGAGCAGCCAGCGACCCATGTCAGAGTCTAAAGTTTTGCCGCCATAAACGAGGACATGCTCCTTGCCTCTAATCTCAAATCTCGCTGTGCTGTGCCTATATAAAGAAAACGGTAAGGGATCCGTTCGCCGCCACTTTCCCTCGTGTCTGAGCCAACAGTCACTCATCCCCGCATTAGGGGAAGCCCTGCCACCAATAAGTAAGCAGTCAGCATTCTCCAAATCAGTCATAGAGTGGCACATCCTGGGTGTCATATCTGTAGGTGGTGCAGCAAATCCAGGCGCCTCGCTATCAGATAGAGAGTATATATCTGATGAAGCTAGTCGGCTCTGTCGTCCTAGGCCGCCATGTAGACCAATCTTCTTCTTGCGATCCGCAGCACTAAATACAGCACCAAATCGCCGCCGGTCGTTGAACTCTTGCGGGCAGTGAGGGACTAGCTTTAGGTGGGGCGTTGTTGTGTCTTCCCCTAAACCCTTACTCGTTATCCCATTCGAATTATTCTGAAGGGCACCGCCCGCTTGCGTTGTAGCAGTGAGCAAAAAGTAATGTGCGGCATAAAGAGCAAACTCTTCCCATTCGTCGAACGGCTCGAATGTATCGAGCGCTCGTCTCTGCGCATCACTTATAAAAGAACCGTCGCCCCAGAGAGCCCATAAGCTCTCGGCATTTGCGCGGTTCCAACCAGCGTTCAGGAAGCGTTGTTCCTGGTCGTGAAGGGTGGGATATTTATTAATTGCCTCCAGCGGGGTGTTTAGCTTTTTGAAATGCTTCACCATGGTCGAGGCAAAGGGGTGATCGGGACCATCAGGGAAATGTTGCTCAAGCAGGCAGAATTGTACATCTGCAGAAAAAGTATTAGCATCTTAGCCATTCAAGAGTCATGCCATCCATGCCCCTTTATAATTCCTGTTAATGGTCTCCGGACCTTTGCTTAATGTCGGTAACCACTTGAGAACAGCATCTGCGGCATTCACTTCCATGTATGTCAGGGACACTTCGGCGGTGCAAAGTATTGAAACATCAGCCAAGGCCTCTATTTCTGTCTTCAGTACAGCTTCTAGTGCTCCTAATTGCTCGAGATCGCAACCAATTCCAACGTAGTGCCCGCTTCTCAACAGTACGGGGTCGGTTTCAGGGGGGAATTCGAGGTCAGAAAAGAGATCGCTGAGTGCGCTGCATTGGCGTACGAAACTCCGCTTATTGATCATAAGTTTGTGATAGTCGATATCGATAAACTTCGTATTCTCGCATAGCTCGGGGTGGTGCGTGAGGAACTGGAAGGGTAAGGGGTCACTGAATAGCGGAAAAGCAGCTCTAGTTAGTGCACCACGTACACACATACTGCACAGTTGTCTCAACAAGGATTTCCGCTTACAAGCCGCATCCAAGGTTAAGAACTAGCTTGCGCTTCTCAGGCGAGCTTTCTAGGAATTTCTGGACTGTTCGTTCCACTGCATACATGCGAAACCAGTATCCGCGATTGATCGGGGGAGAACGTCTTTGCGACTTCTTCACGAAATGTCGAAGGAAATGAGGCTCGGGGTAATAGATGCGCTCAACACTGCGCTTCGAAACGATGCTGCTATTATTCGTCTAGCAATGCATTAGTATTCATCTCTTCTTCTGCAAATTGCTATTCTCCAGCCCCCCCGCATACAAAGCGGGGTGGAAAGAAGCGCAACTCACCCCCATAATCAAGCTAGCCTCCTTCTCCGTTTTCCCGTTTGCGGACGCCATTGTGACAAGTGCGCCCCGGTAGACACGACCTCTTTCCCGAGAATGTGATTGTTATTCTGGATACCAGCTACCAGCTCTTCCGTCATCCCAGTTTGGAGATCTTCAAAAAAAGTTATATCACGTGAATCAAGGTGTGGTCCGAGCGTCGTGATTGGCGTCATTTGACTTCCCGCATCCCAGCCTGCGCTTGAGCCTCACTGCCTGCCTCCTCTCTATTTCTCTGCACACCAAAGAATCCCAACATTCAGATGGTCTTGTATACTGCTTTATCATACTGATATATTGCCATTTCCTTTGCTTGTTTTCAGAGATGTTGCTCTACGTAATGCGCCGCTCGTAGTAGCTCTCCCGTCTCTTCCCCCGCATACATACCTAGCGATTCCTCTGTAGCTCCCGGAAGCCAAGGGAGCTCATCATAACCTCTCTCATACCTATTCAGATACATTAGCGGCTATATACATATCTTCTTGCTGGCCTTTCCCACAAGATACCCGCCAAGATGGCGATGAATTTTGTGACGTTTAACCAGGATTACAGCCACCTGGCTGTTGGTTCGTGTTCCTCTTCTCTCGAGCACTCGCATGCCTCGTGTTCTTGGATCTGATGTGCAATGGTAATTTTAGGCACGACGAAGGGCTTCCGCATATTCACCACAGACCCCTTTGGCAAGAGCTATGAGACGAAAGAAGGAAACATAGCGATTCTGGAGATGCTTTTCTCCACGTCACTCGTTGCGATTATACTTTCTCCACGCCGGTTGCGCATCACGAATACGAAGGTGAGCGAGTTACGAGGAATAGTCCTGTCCACAGAGAAAATACGTGTGCGTGCGGCATCGTTCCGGTTAGCTGACTCTGTATGCTCTTTACTCCAGCGCCAATCTACAATATGCGAGTTGACCTTCCCCACGACGGTGCTTTCGGTCCGGCTGAATCGAAAACGACTCGTCATCATTCTCGAAGACCAAATCTACCTCTATGACATCCAGACTATGAAGCTCCTCTATACGATCGAAACGTCCCCGAATCCCAACGGTAAGGAAAAATACCCACAGACACCCATTAATGAAGATACGATGCTGATCTATTGGCAGCTATATGCGCACTCTCGCCATCTTCGGATAATTGCTATCTCGCTTATCCCTTACCCCAGAAAGCTCCGCCATCATCATTCGCTCCTCCGACGCACACACCCCCTGGAAATACCCAGAATACTCATATTTCTCCTACAACAGGCGAGGTTCTCATCTTCGACACCCTTAAGCTCGAGGCGATAAACGTTGTCGAGGCACACAAGTCACCGCTGTCATGTATATCTCTAAACACTGAAGGTACATTACTCGCTACTGCATCTGACAAGGGAACGATCATCCGAGTCTTCTCTGTCCCCGATGGCAACAAATTATATCAATTCCGACGTGGTTCGATGCCATCGCGGATATTTAGCATGTCGTTTAACATCACATCGACACTTCTCTGCGTATCATCAGCCACCGAAACCGTCCATATATTCAAGCTTGGACACCAGGGAACCGCACCCGATGACACCCCCAGCTCACCTACCTGGAGCGGAAGGGAGCGAGGCCTGAGCTTTGGCTCAGGCCAGTCTGGCGGTGATGAAACAGCTGTTGAAGGAGGCACGGATATCTCCTCGCGGAGACACAACGGCACATTTATGGGCATGATACGAAGGACATCTCAAAACGTGGGCACGTCCTTTGCAGCCACTGTCGGTGGCTACTTACCAAAAGGGGTGACCGAAATGTGGGAGCCCGCTCGGGATTTCGCGTGGATCAAGATCCCCAAGCCTGGAAGCGCGGGCGGAGCATCTCCCGGCTCAGGGCCGGTGCGGAGCGTGGTTGCGATGAGCAGCAATACCCCGCAGGTCATGGTGGTGACCAACGAGGGCAATTTTTACGTCTTCAATATTGATCTATCAAAGGGTGGAGAGGGTACGCTGACAAAACAATACTCGTGAGTACTCGTCCCACACTCCTCCCCACGGCTGCTATGACTCACAGAGCTCTGAGACACAGCTAACCACTTTCCTTTTCTCTCAGGGTTCTCGATTCGAGTGATAAACTAGGCTCATCTGGGCTCGAAGACTGATGCGTCGTCTTTGCACATATGTCGTAGTTTCTTCCCCTTTTGGCGCGTACTGTAATAGTTCATTTTCAACGTGTTCTGGGTGGTTGTTTCTTTCTAATGCTGGTTTTAGTATCGGAGTCTGCAATGGCGCTGATTTCCTCTGTCTTTTTTTTTGTTCTGCCTTTGGATATGATTTCACATTCTTGTAACACCCCGCCGGCGCTGTGGGAGGATGAGCTTATAGTCACACAAGGAGGATTTTATCTAGGCCTGGCGTACTCCATAATTCTCCGTCCAATACATGCCTTTGAAACAAATAAAATCGCACTCTTTTCAACATATCATCCATTTCAAATTTAGTTGACACAGCCCAATAAATTATGTCCCCACCTGACTAAACAGATCTCCCATTCTCCATAATAATGATTTTATCGAAATCCACATCTCTTTCGCCATCTACATATGCAGCCGTATTTCGTATCTCGTATTTCCTTAGCTGGTGTTCAGATCGCTCGAGCTTAGGAAGCTCCACCCGAGATCAAGCGCGCGCCTTTTTGTCGTTGGCTCGGAACACACAGACACAAACACACAATTCCATTATCCCTTGACCTCCGGGGCTCTGTGAGTGGCCAGATCTCGGTCCTTGATGGCCGCTGGTTTCGGGCCGGATGCCGGGCTTGCATGCTAGTTTTTATCTCCGCATGTTTCTCTCCCTCGCGAGGGAAGGTTTGTCGAGTCGGGTTTGCTTGACTCAACTGTAACTACTAACCGGTGATCCAAGAATGGGGTGAAGATTGAAAGGTTGTCGCCACAGCGATGTCACTGATCAGCTATACGTCAGTGCCTATCCATGTATTAGGTAGCTACCTACTACTGACTCGATCCCTGTAAAGCTTGTGTTTGTGTTTGTGTGTCGCAGTTTCAGGTTCCCAAGTTACAAAAAAAAAAATCCTTCGGGTCTGTGGAGCTCTCGCAGCTCGGTCCCCATTCCGGTCTGTTTGCCGGCGGTGGTTCAATTGGGAACTTGCAAGTTGCAACTCGCAAGCTTTGCTCTTGCAGGCTTGGCGAAACCCCGGCGGGATCATGGATGCTTCTCTAGCGCCTGGCCCCGCTGGGATAATGCTACAAGCCCCAGATCCCACCACTCTTTTTTCTTCCTTCACACACACATCAAGCTAGCTAGCTAGCATATAAGCAATAAGAGATGCAGTTCTTCCCTCCATTATTAGCTGTTCTCTGCTGGCAATCTCCTAGACCTCCATCAATGACCTGAAAACTGACGTCAATCTAATATCTACATACCACGGTGTGAGGTCTGCCCACAGTGAGATAGTAGCTCCCCCTCCTCCCCCTCCTCCTCCACTACCATCCTCATGGAGCTCCAGAGAATTCAAACGCCCTGTCCCGCGGCGGCGGGAACCAGCTCCCGCCCACAGTCGATCGTCGAGCCGCCATCGGGCAAGGGCTCGATATCCGCAACCATCACTCAGCCATTAGGCACAGACTCGACATCCCAAACCATCAGCCATGACGATGGAGGCGAGCAGCAGCCGCCATTGACAGCGGCAAGCGTGCCAGAGAGATGGAACCAGTCAAGGCGCAATGTTTTGCGCTTCTTGAGCACAAATTACAGCTTTATCATTTTGGGCGTTAATGATGCCGCCTATGGTGTGAGTCAATTTTTTATATTGTTTTTGACTTTCACTCCGTACAAATCGTATTAAGAGATGTATGGGCATTTGGCTAACCTACGACGCGCAGGCTCTTATCCCTTATGTACGTTAATCAAATCCCTATTCCAACCTTGGATTTCAAGAAGAAATCCGAAAACCAATAGATAGCTAATCCTCTCCTCTTTTACCAGCTGGAAACCTATTACCAAGTATCATACACAGTTATTTCCCTCATCTTCCTTTCCCCTCTAGTTGGCTATGTCACATCAGCGCTTACAAACAACATGATCCACATGCGCTTTGGACAGCGCGGCGCTGCCATACTGGGTCCTTCTGCCCACTTACTCGCATACATTGTCATCGCCGTACACCCCCCGTACCCCGTATTAGTCGTGGCGTTCATCGCAGCTGGTTTCGGAAACGGCATTGCGGACGCGGCATGGAACGCCTGGATCGGCGCAATGGTCAATGCGAACGAACTTTTGGGTTTCCTGCACGGCTTCTACGGCCTGGGCGCCATGCTCTCCCCTCTCATCGCAACCACCTTGATCACAAAGGCGAACTGGCAATGGTTTGAATTTTACTACCTTGTCGTTGGTGCCGCGTTTCTAGAGCTCGTGTTCATGGCAGCGTCATTCTGGAACGCCACAGGCGCCGAGTATCGCGAGACCCATCAACGCACTGCTGCTGTTGGAGATGGACGTCAACTCGCCCCGGAGGGCCAGAAGGATGTGAAGAAGATCGAGCGCTTCTTCACGAAGTTGATTGGACGAGGTCGCACCGCAGAGGCCATTAGGAGCAAAGTCACCTGGCTTTGCAGCGTCTTCCTCATCGCATATGTCGGTATCGAAGTTGCCCTGGGAGGTTGGATCGTCACATTTATGATAAACATCCGACACGGCTCACCTTTCGCATCCGGCATGGTATCCACAGGTTTCTGGGCAGGCATTACAGTAGGTCGAGTAATCCTCGGCTTCGTCACGCCGCGCCTATTCCGCAGCGAAAAGCAAGCCGTGGCCGCTTACCTCATCGCCTCCGTCGCTCTCGAACTCTTATTCTGGCTCGTGCCCCAATTCCACGTATCGGCAGTCATGGTTTCGTTATTGGGTTTCTTCCTAGGTCCGATGTTCCCTGCCGCCATCGTCGTCGCGACAAAGCTCCTACCCAAACATATCCATGTCAGCGCTATTGGGTTTGCTGCTGCGTTGGGCGCGTCTGGAGCATGTATTTTGCCCTTTGCGGTGGGTGCGATTGCACAGGTTAAAGGCGTGTGGGTCATGCAGCCGATTGTCCTGGCGATACTTGTGGTTGCGTTCGGGATTTGGTTGTGTTTGCCGAGTTTGTCAAAGAAGAAGCATTAAAAAAGTTGGAATATATATATATTTTTGGGGGGGTTTTCTGCCTAAAACGGGAATGAGAAAAACGTGGGGAATATGAAGGCTATGACTTGTTCTTTTTGTTCTTTTGCTGTCAACGATGGTTTTTGTTCTGTGACTTCAATTTACTCTGGGTTTTCTGTTAGGCTTATGTGCATCTACAGGATAGAGGAATGGACTTTGATTGTCGTGGGGGAAAAAAATGTATTTAATAAAGCATAGAAGCAGAAAAAGTTGATTCGATCTTTTTAGAAGTTAGGAATTTCCCCATCGCATTTTGGACGCTCAGATCGAGAGATTTCAGTCCCTTCAAGCCTCTCTACAAATAGGGGCGTAGAAGTTCGTGGTTGTCTTGGCGCAAAAAGATATAAAAAAGTTCGACCTTGAGGCAGAATTGAGTAGCACAAACTCCAAGCCTCACCCTTCCTGCAACCGCCAGTGTATTAAAAAAAAAACAGCCCATGTATAACAAATAACAGGAGTCAAAACATGGAGCACGCAGCAGACCCCAATGGATCCCAAGCTCTTCTCCATCTCTCCGCTCTTAACATGCACTCTTCAAACCCCTCTTCCACTCCTCCAAGCCAACAACCATCCCCCGCACCCCCCTCATCCCGACCCCCCAAAAAACCAAAAAAGATAGGCAACCCCCTCCGCGCCGCCCTACACACCTACCTAACCACATCCCTCCCCCCGACATTCTTCACTCCCCCTCCCACTCTCAGCCTGCAAACCCTCCTCTCCTCCCTCCCCAAACGCTTCACAATCTACCCCCCTCTCCTCCTCCTCCCCTCCAACATCTTCAACTCCACCCCCGCCTGGGAAATCTTCTACTCCCGTCTTTCCGCGGCCCAATTGGCTGAGTTGTACGCTTGTATAGCGGCGGGGTTTGGCGCGGAGGGCGTGACGCATGGTGCGATGAATGCGCCTATTATGTTGAAATTAAGGGATGGGGAAGAGGGGGAGGGGGATGGGGAGGAGAATAGAGTGCGTTGGCCGGCGAGACTTGTGCCGCTATTTGGGGATTGGGGACCGTTACCTGGTACTGCTACAGTGGGCGCGGGGGGTGTTCTGGAGGAGGAAGTGGAAGGGGGAAGAAGAAACCAGTTATTGCGCGCGCCCACACAGGCAGATTTCACAGCGGCGTTTTGGGTCAAGGCGGTGCAGAACCAGGGCATAACGCAAATCTGGGCTCCGCTGTATTCGATGTTTAGTCGGGGGAATGTTACTGAGAAGGCGCGCATTATGGGACTTCAAGGGAGGTTTTATGGGTTAGATGAGCAGCAGCACGAGCACGAGCAAGAAGATGAGGATGGGGATGGGCTGGGTATGAGGGTGGCTGATACGGCGGTTGTGGATATGTATGCTGGTATTGGATATTTTGTCTTTTCGTACTTGAAGAGAGGGGTGGGGAGGGTGTGGGCGTGGGAACTTAATGCGTGGTCTGTGGAGGGATTGAGGAGGGGTTGTGAGGCGAATGGATGGGGGTGCAAGGTTGTGCGAGTGATGGATGATGGGAGTTTGGACTTCGAGGGTGGTGGGATGGAAGAGTTGGTTGAGGGATTGTCTGAGCATGATCGCGTCGTGGTGTTTCAGGGGGATAATAAGTTCTCGACAGGCGTTATGCAGGATCTACAACATCGATTGCGGGTGAAGGGATGCTGGAAACCCGTTCGCCATGGTAACTTGGGCTTACTGCCTACTTCGAAACTTTCCTGGTCGGCTGCCGTGGAGGTCCTCGATGCGCAGGATGGCGGATGGGTGCATGTTCACGAGAATGTGGATGTTGCGGAAATTGATAAGATGAAGGAAGATATTCTGATAGAGTTTGAATCGTTGGTTCGGTCTTCCCCGTCCAGGGAGGGGGCTTCGTTAATTGCAAGACCAGAGTGTGTGCATGTGGAACGGGTCAAGACGTATGCGCCGGGCGTTATGCATTGTGTGTTTGATATACGCGTGCCGCCTGTAAGGGGGGAGTTTAGTGGTCATGATACAATGAAGTCAGATGAGACTTGATGAGGCGTATTTTCTAGTCCATTTTAGATCCATCTATATGTGCATTTCCACACGCGTGGGGGGAGGGTATCATATGGTATCATGCTCATCGTGCCAATGAGGTACATGTGAACTGCTTTCTATGACGCTCAAGTGCCAAAAAATAAAAATAAAAACATGTTAAGTAAAACATCCTAGAAGCTGAAAAATAGCGAGGTGAATAAATAGAAGACATCATCATGGCAGGACAAAAGAAATGTACATCTACCTGCAACACAAATGAGATATATGACAAGCCAGCAAAAAACACCCCAAAAACCCAGCAATCCAGCAATCCAACAACCCATCATTGCGGTGGACTCCTCAAGAACTTGGACGGAATATTCTTCTCCACGATCTCCATCTGCGCCAACCTATCCTGCTCAATCTGCGCATCCTCCATATCATCATGCAACCTAAAATGCTCAATATCCTCCGGATGCGTCAAATCCTCCTCCCTCGCATCTTCCCCATGATACTTTTCAAAATGATGAATTTCATACTCATACTCCATATCGCCATGATGTCCCGGGCCCGTACCAAAATCGGGTAATTTCTTCCCTTCTTGACGGCAGAGGCGGACGAAGTCGGCTTGGGAGATGAGGCCGGTCTTGAGGGGGTCGAAGATTGCAAAGACGTCTTGTACGATTTGTTGTTTGCGGACTTCAGAGAGGTGGGCGTTGGAAGAGTCGTCGAGGCCGTAGGTGCGGCGCACTTCGTTAACTGTCCAGACCCCTGAGTTGTCGTAGTCGTGGAGGGAGAAGAAGGATGCTGGGTCGAAGTTGCCGATGTGATGCTCCTCTGTGGTATTCATAGCGTCAGACATTGGTCGTCTTCAGTTTGGGCTATGTCATGACGCGATTGACTTTCATTGCAAGTCTATATGGAATATTCCAATAGCTACTTACCTATCATATGGCGCGTGGCCCAATCCAGGTCCTTGAGGTCTCCCTCGTCTCCATGCGAGCCATGAGCCAGCGCCAACGTGCTCAGCTTCAGCAGCGCCAGGCAGACAGTAATTAATCTTGTCATGTTGGCGCGTAGAAAAGAGGTAAAGAAGCTCCCGTCTGCAATCTGCGATAAATACAACCCCCCTGACACCAGCGATATAGAGTTGGGCGAGACCAACGTGGTTGCGCTATGTTGACCATGCAGTTCTTGGTAACGAGCTTGTTTGCAGTGTTTGCAGCTTTCCATCCCACGCCAACACAACAGCCCAACTTCCACTTCCGACCCTCACAGCAATGTTAGCGTCATTTCGAAAACAATTATTATTCTGCTGGGCCTAGCAGCCGGACACCACAATTCACTGCTACATACAGCTTATCTGCGGCCTCAATTACACATGGAATCAGCCATCAGAGATATCGGCATTCAAATTGATGATACAGACAGCCCTACGAGACGGTAATCACGCTTTGTCAACATCCTCACCCGCTACTCCGCCCGCTTCTCCGCGCACGGCAATGTCAAGGTAGCAATGCAAGGCCTTTGGTCCCGCACTGCATTGGCCTCGTCGCATAGCTGTCGCTGCGTCTCCTGCCTAAGCACCGCCGCTTCCAATGCCGTTGCTGGACGATCCGCCTCGGCTGCCAGCCGTAGGCGACTCAACGTTGGAAATGCCGTGACAGTATTTTACGGGACGATCTTCGCGACGGCAATGGTGTGGGACTCCCACGCAAAGAATCGAAGGCGGACCGAATGGCAGAAGGAAATTGATGCGGTCAAACGGGAAGTGAAGGAACTGCAGGACGAGGAGGCCCGGATACTCGAGGGGATCAAGTCGAGGAGAAAAGTGCGGGAATTGGCCCTTCCAATGCAAAGGCGTCAATATAGTACGGCTGTTGGAGCTTCAACGAGAACGCAGGAGACATATCCAGACGTGCATACCTCGCCAATTGACGCTGTCCGTAATAACCGCCGCCACGACCAGACCCCACCAGCCATTCCCGAAAGACCGGATTTTATATCAGACATTCTCGAATTTGGTCTAAGTGAGGATAAAGACGAATTTACGGAAGAAGGCGATAATACACACCGCGATTTATCGGTGAACGATGTCCTGCGGGAACGGGCTATCCAGGTTCTAGCCATGAGACAACTTGCCATAAAGTTAATTCTTCGGCCAAGCATTGCCCACACATACGGGAATATACGATTAGACTATTTGGCAGAGTTCGACCTCGTACAGTTGAAAACGGCGGATCTTCTGAAAGAGTTGTATAATATCAAGAAACGGATAAACCGGCTGAAGTATTCGAAGAAGGAATCACACCACGATTTGGTTACCGATATGAGCGTCTCGGCCCAAATGGCGCTAAAGAAAGAACGTCAGGAGCTTCACAACCAACTGCAAGAAATGTTTCATCTCTATGCTGATGGTAAAATGAACCTTCAACAACTACTAATGACGGTGTCGAAGAACTTGCTGGCTTCCGAAGAGCCTATTCTCCCAGCTACCATAGAAATGATGGTCACCCAATTCGGCCGCTCGAAACACAACGACGTCGTGAAGATCATTATGGATTCTCTACTTACTAATAGATTCCTAATAACCGCCCCATTGATTGTCTCTTCGCTGAACTTCTTCAACAAAACGCGGGATCTGTTTGGCTTTGATGGATTCTTGCGCTTACTCCAGGGCCAGAGTACACCAGTCAACCTGCTCAAGAAATGGGAGAGTGTCAAAGTGGGAGATATAGAGGTAGCCGTCCCGAGACCACGCCATGCATACATCATGAACGCTCTCGTTTCTGCGGCTCTCAGTTTCGACCAACCCCAAAGAGCAGATGCTTGGCTCCACATACTACGGGAGACGGGGTATTATGAGAATGCTGCGGTTTTGGGATCCTACATGAGGTTCTATTCCGTGTCACCGAACTGGCGGAAGGGCCAGCACATCATGATGCGAGCGCTCGCTTATATAATGTCGACAACGGCCCACATTGAATCGACGATCGAGCGGTTAATTCTCTACATGGTCATCCTCTGCAACTGCTGTGGAAAACAGAGTCTCTCTGCAGCAATAATCAAAGCAGCCGTTGACAGCGGCATCGATTGGAGGCTCAGCGTCAATAAGCGGGATATACGGATCTCAGTCCGGTTAGCTGCGAATCAGTGGCGAGCAGCTGCACAGGCATCGTCGGTAAAGATCCCTTCTAGCCGATCACTTGGTGAGAGATGCTTTGACTTTGGCGAACGAATCGAAGGCCCTCTCCGCCAGGCGCTGGAATCCCACGACCCGGGTCTGGAAATCCAGATCGAAAAGGAGAAAAACGGACGAGCTGCTCATTCCGCTTCTCAACCCTCATCATCGAACCCGTCATCAAACTCTAACCTGTCGCTTCCTCCTACTCCTTCCTTCGAACACGTATCATACGATAACGAATCCTCACCGAAAGGCCGACCTCAAAAGCTCGGCTTTATCACTTACTCGCTAGAGATATCGCAGAGATCCATCAAGGACATAAAACAAGAGGTTGAGATGGAGTCTCAGAAATTAGAGCTGTCGAAGTTGAAGAAGCAACTTGATCAGCTACATGCGAAGCTACTATCATAGAAGGAACCCCTCCGGTAAATGATATCCTTATATTTAACGCCGTCGGATGTTGTCTCATCCAACTTTTTTCCCTTCTCGACCCCTCTCCTCTTCCCCTCCCTCTCTTTGAACGAACTGTTCTCTTGGATAATAGATAGCCTCTTCTTGCCCGTCGCCATACCTGATGATTGCTATGTAATCAATCTACCCTATTGTTTTCTCTCCGATTTACCTTTTCTCAATCTTGTATACTTTTCACCCAACTTTTGTTCCTTTTTCTCTATCATGACGGGAACATTTTCGATCCTGTTTCTTGTGAGCAGTCGCATATATGATATACATAGTTCTACAACAAGGCCTGGGGACTTGGGAGAAAAATGCGACTTTCGCATTTTACGGATGTTTTTTTTTCTTTTTACCTTTTGCTAGAATAAATGTAAGATAAAACGAATTTTGAGTGGAAATGGAAAAAAGGAAAAAAATATTTTTTGGAAAGTCAGTTGAAACTCTGCTCTTCAATAACGATTTAGGATTCTGCTACAGGTATGATCGCTGCCAGCTCCCAATCTAACCCTATACATGAAACCTAGGATAGTATAAAATCTCCAGCTCTCCATAATCCTACATACCGTCATCCCCTATTCCTCACCATCTATATAACACACCCACTCCCTCCCTTTCTCTCCCCCCTCCATCCTCAACCACATAAAAGTCGCCAAACTCCCCTATCTTCAGTCTCCCCACACGCGCCCTTGATCCCAATATCCTTTCCTCTCCTCTCCTCTCCTTCCTCACCACAACACCATCACCAGCCATAACTACATACATTATACCTCCATCTTGGAACTAGGTGGCCATCCTCAGAAAACTAAGTCCCTTCAATCGTGAATCTCTCTCTCTCTCTCTATCTCTCTCTCTGAGACCCCAGGGAAAATTCGTGAAGCAATTTTCTCGTTCGCTCTGCTAGAATTACAGGGCGTTCGTTTTGTTGAGGTGTGCGAAAAAAACGCGTGGACGTATAGCGGCGGAGGGAGGAAGCTAGTGCGCGAAATACGAATACGAATATTACAGTCGGAGGATTTGCACGAGAACTGATTATGCGCGCGTATAGATGGTGGAAGCTACCTAGGAAGTTAATGGCTAGTAAGGACCACGGGTGGGCGGGAGGAAAGAGGATGAATGAATAGTACGACTGAAAATGAATGTGGAGGCGACGGGGGAAGGAAGAAAAAGGGAGATGTTGAAGAGAGAGAAAAGTGTGTGTAGAAAGGAGGGAAGGAAGGGGGTTTGTTTGTTTTTGTCCTTCGTTTCTTCAAGATGGGTTGTTTTGTTCTAATTTGCTAGGGCAGGGCTTTTGCAAACATGTTTGAGCCTGGAAAGCAGGCACTGCATGGAATGGGGGGTATCTACCTTATGGGCGCTACCTGGTTTCAAACTACAGTACACAGGACCGTAGCTGGCGCAGCAACCTCTCTTACCCTAAAGCAACCTCTCTGTGGAGTAAAACAATCTCTCTGCCGGTAGGTACCTAGGTAGGTATGTGCCATCTTCTTCTTTCACTGGGAGGCTGATGTCTGCTTTTACCAACTAGGTGATGGCGTTGTGATCAAACATGAGGGAGTACACTTGCTAACTATACCACAGGCCAAATGTAGCATGCATGCATGTATGTCCTCCAGGCAATCAACATAGCCATAGAACCAGGCAGTCCAATAGACCCAGGTGAACAAAGAGAAAATATCAAAAAAGCAAAAAGCAAGTCAAGGGATGCTGTCGGAGTGGATATCTTTCATATCTGACAGATTTCGTATATTTATCGAGTCAATCATGAGAAAAATCAGATGTCATTGGCAAATGGGTAAAAAACACGCAATCAAAGTAAAATGAAAAAAAGCACTTTTTGAAGATCCTTGAATGCATATCCTTAAAGCAGCCCATCCTTGCCTACGCTTTTTTTTCCCCAGCGGAATGTATGAATTCCACTTGTCCTAAGTATCCCAACTAAGTAAAAGAAAAGGGGAGGCGGGAAAATAAACAGGGAAATAAAGGAAACTTCATCATCATGTACCACGTTGCAAGCCCAATCCCATATTCGACATTTACCTTGTCTTTCCTCACATAAGACAGCCATCCTTGATACTGGAGTGCAAATCGCTCATGCCAACGCGCACCTTCCTCACCGCTGGCGCACCAGCCGGGGCAGGGGATGCGTTTCTGCGAGGATCTTTCTCTGTGCCTGGTGGCGGAGAGGAGAGGGGAGAAGAAGGGGACGAGAGAGGGGTGGAGGAGGGTTTCTCGAGCGCAAAGACCTCGACGATCCATTCGTACCAGACTTTGCGGTCATCGGTCTGGCGGAACATGGTTACTGTTATTTCGGAGTTGTCGGGTATGGAAAGGGGTGTCTATTAGGCAGGGAATTAGTATATATGTTTCAAAAGTAAGGTTTCTTCCAGGGGTATTGGATAGCGAAAGTAAAAAAAATACATACCTTGAGAGGGAAGTAGATTGGGAACCAGCTAATCATGTTGGCGCTCTTTGCTTCCATAGTCACTGGATTTGTTGAAAGTTCAACACCCTCGTACAACACCGTTTCAAAGTAGCCTGCCAGGCCGTGACAGACCCCGCGCTCACGACAGGGGAAAGTAAGCCGGGTCCTACGCACATTATGCGCATTTGAGATCACCGACGATGATAGCGAAGGTTCTGGGATGTTGGCGTTGGGATGCGAGAAGGACCATGCGGTTTGGACGATTGGGGCGGGTAGATCGAGACCTGCAGCTGGCGGCGGAGTGCCCGAGGCGGGTCCCCCGGTGGGCGTGCTGGTGCCCGTGCTACCACCATGCGGCTGTGCAGGTGGAGGTGGAAGTGTAGATAGGAAGTCGAAGGCATGCAGCATGACGACGTATGGGGTTTCTGGTGCCGCTGGGTTGGCGATCGACTGGTTCATGATATCTGCGTGGAGACGTGGTGCAGATATGGGACTTAGGTGCGCAGAGTACGAGGCTGGGATAGAGATGCCATGCACGGTGTTGAGAAGGTGGCAGACGCCATCCAAACACTCTGGAGATAGCTCATTGTCGCCGAACGAACCGAGAAGTTCAGAAACAAAGATGTCGACAGGCGTATGCATAAACTGCGGTGGAGAGTTGGCATCATTCGCCGCTGTGGAGGATGCTGGTCGGTGCGGGCCTTTCCAGCTCCGCATATCTGACTCGACCAAGTTGACGCAACCGCCCCAGATATTCTTATTGTGTTGCTGAAGAAGCAAGAATGCATTGGGGTTCTTCTCCACAGCCCATACCTCAATGGCAACACCGGTTTCAGCACTTGCGCGAAGAGCGCGAGTTACAAGCGGTCCACGACCCGCTCCAACTACGGCGAGCACGACCTTGCCGTCACCGCTGGAAGTAGGTTTTTTCTGGGCAGCCCAGTCACTCAGAGCTTTAGCGATGGCTCGTTCATACCACTCGTACTTGATAGGGTCTTTTTCAAACACTTCGTATGTGATACTTTCAAGGTTAACAGTAAGAGGTTGCAGAGGAGCTTGTAGGTAATCCTGATATCCGATGCCAAACCGTTCTATCGGCGTGCGTGCTGGTTGCCTCTGTTGCAGATTCCGCATGTAGGACAAATAGGGCGTTGGATCGTTGGTTTTCTTGCCGGATGCAGCTCCAAGCTTCGGCCATGATTCGGCAGGAGTTGGATCAGCCAAGTTGCTGGCATTGCCACCAGATTGTAACGCGTCTACGCCGGGAATAGGGCCAACATCGCATAGAATAATCCATGGAGGATTTCGGAGACGCATCATGCGGGAAATGAGGCTTTGGTGGGCTTTAGAGAGCACGGGATAGCCTTTCAGATTCTTGATAAAGGACGAGGTTTCGATAGTCAAGACATGCACAGGTTCAGAGTGCCAGCGCGTCTGCACCGGCATCGGTGGTAGATACTTGGGAAGTGAGAGGGCTATACAATGGTATCAGCAGAGCCCAATCACTTGAATATAACAATGCAAATGGACGCCGTCTTGCCAACACCATCAGGAAGGACAGCAGATACAAAAGATAGATTTATAGCCTTACCTACGAATAACCTTGATTGATATTTACACAATTTTCTGATGACATCCCATGCATCCCACGTGCCAAAGATATCCAGCTTAGGAGCCGATCCGTTGTTCTCTGAGTCTCCCATATACTCCATTCGAGCAAAGGGGGCTAAATCACCCATTTCGGTGACCTCTAGATCCGGACTATCCACCATTCTGAGCCAAATATGGACAGAAATATAAGGGCCAAGCGTCATGACCTCCTGAATGGCGCGCGCGTAATACATCAAACCCTGTGCGTGCAGGCCGCCATGGTGCAGTCGTGGTCCCGAAACCATGACATAGCTAATGCCGACGAATGCAGCGTACGCGATTTCGAGAACCAATACCTGGCGAGATATATCCGCGATCAGAGGGTCTGGCGAACAGAGGTCTATCCATGTGCTCGTCATTCCAATCACTTGCCCTGTCGCCTCATTTGGAGTCAAGTGAGTGTCTTCCGGCGTCAACGGAGGGATCTCAAAAGGGCTGGTATTGTGTGACGTCTCCAAGGTCCCGCAATTGTCATATGCCAGCGACTGCGAGTTCGACAGGTGCGCAGAGAGCAGGGTTAGAACCCGAGACTGGAAATGCGGAGTTGTAATAGGAGTGGTGACAATGTCATACTATAATAGAATGTCAGCAACCATAACAAAGAAATGCACGACGCAAGATTCCAACAATGGCATACATTATTGTCCTGAGCCAACGACACTACCTGCGGGGAGACAGGTACAGATCGCTTGCTCTCATGCTGGCCAATGCAGAAGGCTGGCGATAATTCGTCGGCAGACTCCATTTTTGCAAATGGTGTAGCTCTTAAGCAGTTGTAAGAAAGACCTGGTGTTAGTGATGCTAATAACTCTCATAAACAGAGATTATGAACTCGTTGTTTTGAAAATCTCGCGGCACCAAGACATGTAACCTATCACGGGTAGATAGAGGAGGCCATTGCTGGGCAAAGTTATATCCGGCACATTCTGCGTAGCTCGGGGATCAAATGGCCATAACCTCCAGTGAAAATTGCGAACTGGAAATGATACAGATTGACCATCGAGGGGCATACACAATGCGCGAGGAGGGATGATTGTCGCAAAAGTGTGGTGTCGACCAAATATTCCAGATTGAGAAGCTTTGGCGCGGCCCTGCTTATGTAATTCTCGTTTGACCTGCTCGATTTGGCTATCTCACTTTGCGCCTCAAATCTTTTTTTGACGCTTTCACTGCTTGCTCCGCGAAAACATAGCATCGCTAAAGGCGCACCCTCCACAAAGAAACCCCCCTCTCTCACTTGACGATGGCCGATAAACGGCCCCAAGCAGACGGAGCTTCTCGTGCGAAAAGACAAAAGACAGACGCCTCTAACATGGATCCACGAAATAATCCATACCTAGCCCATATGTACGAGAACGCCTCTGCGACGAACGGCTACAGCAGCTCCAGCGAGTCGATACTGTCGACTTTCAAACGGCACAAGACGACTGCTGCCATGGCTAAGGAGGCAGAGGATTCAGAGTTTAACCCATTTAATGGGAAACCGTTCTCAAGCAAGTATCTTTCAATATTAAAAACTCGCAGAGATCTACCCGTCCATGCTCAGAGGTATGTCCAAAATTTTTATCCCTCTTGTTTTTCTTCCATTATTAAACAGTGCGCTAACATGTGGCCTACAGAGCGGAATTCTTACAGATGTACCAGGAGTCTCAAATTCTCGTCTTCGTCGGTGAGACAGGTTCTGGAAAGACTACTCAGATCCCTCAGTTCGTCCTCTTCGATGACCTCCCTCATCTCAATGGCAAATTGGTGGCCTGTACCCAACCGCGACGAGTGGCGGCTATGTCCGTCGCAGAGCGTGTGGCAAATGAAATGGACGTAAACCTGGGCGAGGAGGTCGGTTATAGCATTCGATTCGAGGATGTGACAAGCCAAAAGACGATCCTGAAGTACATGACGGATGGTATGTTGCTGCGCGAAGCTATGCACGATCATGACCTCAAGCGCTACAGTACGATTATTCTGGACGAAGCTCACGAAAGAACAATGGCCACCGACGTGCTCATGGGCTTGCTCAAGGAGGTTGTGCAGCGCAGACCAGACTTGAAATTGATTATCATGTCGGCCACCTTGGACGCCCAAAAGTTCCAGCGCTACTTTCACGATGCTCCTCTCCTCGCGGTTCCCGGAAGAACGCACCCTGTCGAGATATTTTATACTCCAGAGCCAGAACAGGATTACGTCGAGGCCGCGATTCGCACGGTGCTGCAAATTCACGCGCACGAACCGGAGGGAGATATTTTGTTGTTTTTGACTGGTGAAGAGGAAATTGAAGATGCTGTCCGTAAAATATCTCTGGAGGTTGACGAAATGATCCGTGAGGCCGATGCCGGTCCTATAAAGGTCTATCCTCTATACGGTACTCTACCCCCGGCTATGCAGCAACGTATTTTCGATAAAGCTCCAGGGCCTCGTAAACCAGGAGGCCGGCCGGGGCGGAAATGCATTGTCTCCACCAACATTGCTGAAACGTCCCTTACCATTGACGGCATCGTGTATGTCGTGGACCCGGGCTTCTCGAAACAAAAGGTTTACAACCCACGTATCCGTGTCGAGTCGCTACTCGTATCGCCAATTTCCAAAGCATCTGCGCAGCAGCGTGCTGGTCGTGCTGGTCGTACACGCCCTGGAAAATGCTTCCGTCTGTATACCGAGACCGCCTTCAAGAAGGAACTTATCGAGCAGACCTATCCTGAAATCCTTCGATCCAACTTATCTGCGACAGTGCTCGATCTAAAAAAGCTCGGCATCGAAGATTTAGTTCATTTCGATCTGATGGATCCCCCTGCGCCAGAAACCCTCATGCGCGCCCTAGAAGAGCTAAACTATCTCGCCTGTCTAGACGATGAGGGAAGTCTCACCACCCTAGGCCGGGTAGCATCTGAATTCCCTCTCGACCCCGCCCTCGCCGTCATGTTAATCAGCTCGCCGGAGTTCTACTGCTCAAACGAGATCCTCTCCATCACCTCTTTACTCTCCGTGCCGCAAATCTTCGTGCGCCCAGCCTCCCAGCGCAAGCGCGCCGATGAAATGAAAGCCCTCTTCTCCCACCCAGACGGCGACCACCTCACCCTCCTAAACGTCTACCACGCCTTCAAGGGCCCCGAGGCACAAGCTAACCTGCGCCAATGGTGCCACGACCACTTCCTCAGCCTGCGCGCATTGCAATCTGCAGATAACGTGCGCCAACAACTCCTGCGCATCATGGAGCGCGAAGACATCGAGCTCATCTCCACCCCCTTCGAAGACAAGAAATACTACGAGAATATCCGTCGTGCGCTGGTTAGCGGGTTCTTCATGCAGGTCGCCAAGAAGGAAAGTCAGGGCAAGAGTCTGTATAGGACTATCAAGGATAATAATGAGCCGGTCCTACTACATCCGAGTACGGTGCTGGGCTATGAGGCGGAGTGGGTGCTGTATAATGAGTTTGTGTTGACGTCGAAGAGTTATATTCGGACTGTGACGGCGGTGAAGGGCGAGTGGCTTTTGGTGAGTTCATTTTTCTCCCAACTTCCCGTTCCCCCCCCTTTTTTTTGGGAGGGGTTATATATGCTATGAAGAAGGCAGGAAACTAACTTAAAAACCTCTTCCTAATCTAGGACATCGCCCCAACATACTACGATATCTCTGGCTTTCCCAAGGGCGAGATTCGCTCCGCCTTACTCCGCGCCGCAGAGCGTCTGTCAAGGAAGGAGAAAATGCGCTCGGAGACTGGTAGAAAACGATGAAAAAAATGAAAAAAACGCGTTTCGTATTGGTCTAGAAGGGAGATGGGGTTGCTTGGGGGGGGGGGGGGGAATTCTTTTCCATTTGTTTTCGTTGCTAGTTTATTAGAACAGTTTTTTAAAAACACTCTACGTGTGCTTGATTTTTTCTTTCTTTCTCCATGTTTTCAATAGTGGCAAATGTTTCATTTTCTTCTATTTTGGCTATATAATAGCTAGCTTTTATCATCATTTTCTTATCATTTTCTTCCCCCACCACCCCCCCCTTTTTGTCCTGTAGTTTGTGACAAATTCTTTGAGACCTTACAAGCCTGCCCAGCTCGCTACACTTGCATTGGTGCCGCTCCCCTTACAGTTCACTAGGCTTGGTGAACTAACATTAATATATTTAGAGAACAAAAAACAGATTTATCTAGTTAAATTGGGCTGGCAGCTAACAGAGTAGATACAGGGGATTCTAATGCTTATCTATTCCACATGTCCCTCACCCAATTCTCCCCCCTGCAAATCCTCCCCCTATTCTAGGATCCTAGGAGCATATATATTCGAATGAACGAAGTTAGAAGGAAGCGACTTAGCTAATTCAGCTGGGGGGAATCAGAGAATCAGGGGTGTGTAGACTTCTGTACAAGGGAATCCTATATGAATGAATGTTTAACTAGGCCTTGAGGGAATGAAATGGGGTTAGAAGTGGCTTCACCTAACAGAATCTCCCCCTAGTCAGGCCGGACCGTATACAATCAAGCTCTTCCATCCCCCAGACCCTCAAGTAGATAGACCCTATGTCTTGGTGTTATAAATATACTCCTTGTGTTTTTTTATTATTTAAATCTGGGGCTAGTTCTTTCTTTCTTTCTTTCTTTCTGTTTTTGAATGGTATAATACAGAAAACTGTTCATGGTGTTTAAACTCTTTTTTCCCCTCCAGGGGGTAGTGTTAACATTGTTTCTAAAACCCCACCCCCCCTTCCCCCCTTTTTTTTTCTGTTCTCCTGTTAGAGCACACATTATGAAATATACACACACTCACCAAAGATGATGTATTTGCAATCTCCCTAGCCATGGAAATGAAGATCCCAGCTCAAGCCCTCCCTATAATAAATGACAAAAGCCCACCAAAAAGTCCTATATAGTAAGACAATAACATGATTCACCAAGGGAGTCCACACAACAACCCAAAAAAGGAACAACCCCTCAAACACACAAAAAACACCCTATCCAGCTAGTAATATTGTATGATCATTGTACAATAAAAAGAAATACAACGAAGCCAGAATCCAATATACAGAGTCAAGTCTATAAAAAACGACACCTCAGAAGTTGGGGAGAGGAGGAAAGTCGTCGCAATGTTGAAGAAGCGAAGCCCCCTCCCCACCTCCTTTAATCCTTTTCCCTTGCCTCGTCTCCCGCCCTCCAGGGGCGTTAGCGAGTTGTGAAAAACGAACATCTAAATAATTACATCAAATCAACGTAGTAGCACAAGTCTCCACCGTCAAACTCTCCACCGCCGCATCTTCCTCACCATTCTGCAAAACAGCTTTAGCCTCCGCCGCCGCAATCGCAGCTGCCGCTGCCGTAACCGGCGGGGGCGTAATCGCTGCATTCCCCGCACTACTAGCACTTCCTACCACATTCTCATTCTCAGTCAACCCTTTGCGAATGGCCAAGACGCTATCAACAATAACCGCATCGATGCCCTCGTTAACCTGCGCCTTGACGCTGACAGGGTCATTATTGAGCACACCGTACGAGACACACACTAACCCACTCTCCTTGACCACCCTTACGAGCCGCGGACTCAGAACCAGGGGGTCCGCAGAGGTGACTACACCCAGTAGGTTCCAGCGCGAGGCGAAACGGATGGCTTCTTGGAGGCTGCTGGCGCGGATATCGCCGACGGGCTCGACGCCAGAGTCCGTGAGGAAAAGGACGGGGATGGACGGTTGTTTAAAAGAGAGTAAGAGGCAGATGTCTGGGTTGAAGGAGGAGAAGATCATGTTGCGGCCCTGGCCGAGGTGGTCGTAGACTTTGGCGAGGACGGTGTCGACGAAGGAGTTGAGCTCGACGGCGTAGGTGTCCATTTCTTCTTCCTCAGTCTCGTGGAGCATTGGGTATTCTATATCTTGCATTAGCAATCTTCTTCACACCCTAAAGCAGAGGGAAAAAAAAAGCAACCCGAAACGTACTCATCTCAATATTGAACCCCACCGACTTCGGCAACTTCTTAAACAGCTCCTCCAAAGTCGCAAACGGCGCGTGAATATGATCCCCTCTACTATTCCCCTTGAAGCCCTTTATCTTGAAGTCTCTTGTATGCTTCATCTTCTCGCTCATGTTCGCAATATCAAAGTCCTCACCCACGGACATTGAGCGTTGGCGTCTCTCCGCTGGGGTGAAAACGCCCGAGACGTCGCTCTCGTATGATGAAGAGTAGTGGGAGGGGGTCGCTGATTTTTTGCCGGTGTGGCTGCGGGGGCCGCGGCCGTCATTGACGTGTAGGAACTGATTATACAGGTTAGACCTGGGGTATGATACGGATCAGGATTCGAAGAAAAAGGGGTACGTACTTGCTCTAGCGTCAAGGTATGCACAGGCGCATCAATTCCTGTCTCACTGACGAGGAAGTCATGGTATATCACAGGGACGTGGTCCTTGGTTAATTGGACATCTGCAATGGATCATCAATATCATATCCAAGTCATGGAAGCGGAGGACCATTCGGGTAGGTAATTACCAAACTGTTTGTACCAACAATCATCATCAGTAATTATTCGAATCAGGCAGAAGGGGAGGGGACGGCGCAATAACGCCAGCGAAATAAATCGTAAACATAAAATAAACTTACCTCAACATACGACGCCCCCAAGTTCGCAGCCGCAATAAAAGACTGTAAGAGTCAGAAACATTCAACATCAACAATAATAAACCCCAAACTCCCCCCATAATCCTTTCTCCAGAGAGAAACCAAAAATGAAATAAAAAAATTTCACTTATCAGACATGACACACCTGAACTGTATTTTCACCCAGTTGAAGCGACTTTCTACCAGAAAAGTTCTTCCCAAGTCCTACAAAGAAACACATTAGCACACTATTCATCTCAAACAAAACCCGATTTTGTCTGCAGCGTGTAAACCCACCTCGATGCCCAATGACCATGGTCGACGCCATACTCTTCCAATACGTCTGCGTCTGCGTAATCGACATATTCGGATGTTTAAACGGCGTAATCACCAAGAAATTGAACGTCACCGACCCAATAACATCCAGCGTATTGGCCGCGATAATCGGCACCGTCGAGTCCCCCTGCAGGTTAATCTTCTTCGAGCCCACGCTCGGCTTAATACTCGACAATAGCGCTACGCCGCGACCAACGATCTTCTCCTTCGAGCCCGCGTACGTGGGGATGAGGTCAAATATGATTTTCACTTTTGTGGCGTCGGCGGTGTGGAAGACGATGGGCTCGGTGGATATGTTGTCTTGAATGGGCAGATCGATAATCTCCGGCTCACCGTGCGCACCGCTCGCAGAGATGACGATTGATAGTGCGGTGTCAAGTTGGGTGAGATGTGCGCTAGCCATGGGGATGCGATCGAGGTTCACTGCGTCGATATGCTTTCGCATATCCATCGTTCCAAGACTGACGAGGACCATGCTCTCGTCAGTTAGATATCGATGACCAAAGGACTTGATCGGCTCAGCGGCGCGGCCATTTGATTTTCGCTCAACAAGCGACGATTGGAGCGGTGGAGACGAGGCAAGTGTCGTAGGGGCAGAGGCCACTGATTCTGATTCACTCGAGGTATCAGCCGGCCCTATTGCCTCTGAAAGGAGGCGCGCAATCTTAATATGCCCTCTCAGCGCAGCATGTTCCTTGGGCGTCCAGCCAGATGAATCGCAGCGTTCCAAATCCGCGCCCGCCTCAATCAACAGCTCCACAACACCAAAACTTCCATCAACACAAGCAATAAACAGCGGTGTCCATGAATACGCCATCTCCGCGAGCTCCGTGTTGGCCCTTTGATAATTTGACCCATCAAGCAATATCTTCGCACACTCGTTATGACCAAAGCGCGCAGCAACATGCATCGCCGTCTCACCCTGTTCGTCTTGATAATTAATATCCACTCCGGCATCGACCAAGAGCTGAACGATGTCAACAAAATCCGCCTTTGTGGCTAGGGCCAGGACGGCACTCGACTTGGACATTTGTTTCCGAATAGCCGCTTTATCTTCTTCATTGGCACCCCTCCAATTCTCCGCGTCGAGGAGTGCTCGTGTGGTTAACGGATGGCCACCAACAACACTTAGATGTAAGGGCGCCCATCCTTCATCGTCCTGCCAGTTTGGGCCGTCGATACCCTCGGAGACATCGAACATAGACCAAGCTTGCAAATGCTCGATGATGATTTCACACACAACTCGGAAGCCATACTGAGCGCCGTAATGCAGGGGTGTCCGGCCAGAGATATCCTTTTCTAACAACGCCCCTCTCTGATGCGGACGTAAGTTATTTAGCAGATGCGATAGGAAGGATACGGCAGGGTCCTCTCTGCCCAATAACGCGGATTGATTCGATTCTTTAAGAACCGGTCGAGTGGGCTTTAGTGTCGGAGCAGCAGCCGGGGTGATGTAATTTGATGTGTCAATAGGAAACGCCAACACTGTGTCAGCAGTCGTTTCTGAGTCCGCAGTTGACTGCGAGCGCCCAATAGAAATGACCAGACGATGGATACAGTTCCGCTTATTAATGTCATCCGCCTCGTCGAGGGTATCAATCTTCCCCAACAAGGAAGCAACACAGGTCTTAGCGCGGAAGAAGATCGCTCGCTGTAAGAGCGCCTTCAATACCATGGGGTAGACGTCGTCGCCTAATTCATCTGCGGCTATCCTCAACGTCTGCAGCAGCTCCAAAAGAATATTGGTATCGTCCTTGCGTAGTGCTTCATCCACAGCCAATAGTAGACTCGTTGGAAGATTAAGTATAGGTCGCGAAGACACCTTCTTCAACGACAACGAAGAATGAATCGAGCTCGCATCGTCCGTGCCCTTCTCATCGCCCAACACCGACAACCAATCATTAATGCTCTTCATGGCCTCCGTAAGCCTTTCATTCGTCGCAAACGGCGACGGATCGACCTTTGTCGGCAAATATCTCAGCTGCGACTGCGCACCGGGAAGTTTCTTATCCAACTTCTTGGTAATCTTAATGAACCCTCTCCGGTTCACCTCTCCATACCACTGCAATTTCCTCAACTGGCCCCTGAGCTCCAACAACGCCGCCAGTAAATCCTCCACATCCTCCGCCCCCAACCGATGCGACGCGACCATCGAGTGGCCATAGCGCTCTTCTAACAGTTTCAACCGTCGCGAGAAATCCGCAAATTTCTTGTTATAAAAATGGTCGACATCTTCGAGGTTGCGGTCGAGAGAGTAAAAGAACTCGGCCAGATCGGGGTCCTGGCCCTGTTTGACAGCTAGGATTTCGGCTTTGATGAGCTTTTTCAAGCTCTTGTATTTGATGTATGTGGAGCTCCATTCAGGAACCATGTTCCGCGGCAGGTTTCGACCGAACTTCATGGTTTGGGGAAGCGATCCTTTCGTGCGTTCTAGATTGGGAGCGTCTTGTTTCCACAGCGGCAGATTCGATGTCTCTCCGTCACGTTCGTAGAGATGCGAATACCAAGGAAGGTCTAGATAGTCCAAGAACGTACAGATAGAATGGGGAATATGAAATGTCGTTCACAGATTGTCTCGACCAAGGCTTATCGACCTTTTCCTCCTTGTCTAAGAGGTTGATAGACGCAATAAAAAGAAAAGGGAAAATATACAACGAAGAAGATGTAAAGATGCAGGCCGGCAAAAAAAGTGAGTCGAAATTATTCCGAAACCCAAACACGAAACCCTTTATTCACCTTAGCACCAAAAAAGGAGCGAACAAGGAAAAAGAACCGAGGAAGGTAACGGGCGCCATATGTAATATTAATAGATGATGTTTCCGAATAAGTTTGGCGTGTGTGTATAGGGTTTTGGTTGGATAGGAAGAGGGAAGTGTCTGTGTCTTGATTAGAAACGGAAGAGGGTGGAGATGTAACGTTAGCCAATAGAACTCCCACGAGAAAGACGGAGGCAATATTTAATAAACCAGGGAAAGAAGGCAAGCTGGGTTCTGTTTACCAGGTGGAGGGGGGCGAGAGGAGAGTCTGTTATATGCTTGGTAGGGAAGGGAAGGGAAGGGGGACCCTGCGCAGATAAACCCCACAGCAGCAGCAGCCACGATCTCGGACTGTGGGGGCATGAACTTGACGTTCAACAAGGGGGATTGTATATGTCGTTTACTTGCTAAGTAGCTATACGGGGATGATGCGCATAGGGAATGTATATCGACTCGAGCACAAACGGAGCAGTGTATACAAAGTAGCAAGGGGGGTTTCAAGGGGGGGACATGGAACTCACCAAGTCACCAACAAGCAAATGATAAACCTAGCAAAATCCCGAAACCAAAATAACGAGAGAGAAGGAGAATCCCTTATTCCTAGATTAAGTAGAGCAAAGTCTAGTTCTGCTCTTTAGCTAAGTAAACGGTCCCATCGTTGCGAGAGAGGCGGGAACGTGGGTTTAGAAGCTTTCAAGGAGGATTGGAAGGATGGATCGGCGGTGGAGAGATAAAAACCCAAGGAGTGGAACTGGGGATAGTGATAGTCTGAAAACCCCACTTAGTCCAACGCGGTTACAAGTACTTCTGCGAGGCGTGCGGTTATCAAAAGAGTGCAAGGGGGAAGAGAGAGGGAGAGAGAGAGGAGATGTGGTTGTCTGTCCCTAACTACTAACTACCTGAGGTGAAAGAAAAATATAACCAGAGCTTAACTCGAAGCAGAAAAACCCGTGAGCAACCTCTGGGCTGTGATTGGTGGTACTAGCTCACCGCCCAGGACAGAGCGGGTAGATCAGCCAACTGGAAGGGCGGAGTGGAGCATGGGCCATCTGCCAGGGGGGCCAACCGACGTCATAGATGGCAGCTGGTGACTCCGAGGAATTATGTACGAGGTATTCCTACTCTGCACTATGCAGATGGAATGAAGATACAAATACAAATAAAATATCCCAAATAACATCAAAAAATGCATTCTATAACAATAATAAAAGTAAGACTAAGTAGAGTTCAATCTAATAACAAAACTCCCCAGAGACAAAAAAAAAGAACAAAAAAAAAAGGAAGGCAACAAGACAATCTGAAAACAAAGGGAACAAACAATGCCAAAATCAATCTTCAAAGCATAAAAAGACATTTGCCTCTAAAAATTAAAAGAAATAATAGGAAGGCAGAAAAATAATCATGCAGAAGGAAAGAAACCTGATACACCCAATTGTCACTGCAGCTAAGCCCGCCCATCCCACCCACACCGCAGTAAAGCAACGAATAGTAAAAGGAACGGCCGTTTAGCAAAGAAAACACGCGTAACAACAAAAAAAGGAAAAGAAAAGGAAAAAACACCCATATGTAGCGCCCAGAAATCAAAACCCTCCACACCACGCCAAAAGAAATCATAAAATAAACGATAAATGACAAATGACAAATGATAAAACGCCTTTAAACTGGGAATCCCGAGATATATGGGTGTAATGTAACGGAGGAAGAGAGAAGAACGAAAAGATGAAGGTAAGGAGCAGGAAAAAGCAAAGAAGAAGAAAAGCGGAGCAATCTCAAACAACCACCCCTCCCGAAAAAAAAGCAAATAACAAGAAAAGAAGCAAAAAAAGGAAGAAAAGGCCATCCCACGCCTCAATCAAAATCAAGCAGTCACGCGAGCAATTTCCCCATCTAGAAAAATCGAAATGTGGGGGAGACGGGCAGATCGGCGATAGTAGAAAGAAACAAACGTCCAGAGAGAAGGTGGGTGGCTGCTCACCATGCATATGGGCGAGGCGAGGAAGACCAGCAGTAGACATCCCGGCACCGGCGACTCGGACACATTAGAATTACGTAAGGTAGCGAAAAGCGACAAGCGTGTATCGACCCGAGGCAAGAAAAGAGAGAAGAGGTGAGTTGGAACCCCGCATCGAAAAAAAGAGGTTAATGCCCCAGAATCCAGGAATGGAGCGGAGTGAAAATCAGTGGTGAGGAGGAATAAGGGAAGTAATAACCCCTCTACTTCTTCCCATTCTCTGTCGCAACCAGCATCTTCAACACCTCGACACCACTCTGCAGCACGGCTGGATTTTTTGACTGCGTCAAACATGTCGTCAACACCTCCACGGCCCCGCCGTTCTTCAACTCGCTCACCGCACGCTTCCCAACCTCATCCCTGGAGTAGGCCAAATTCCGCACACACACCACGCCCCTATGTACCAGATCCTCACTCTTCTCCCCGCAGAGAGATAACAAGATAGCCACAGCACGGTTCGAGCTATCGAGCACTGCGGCGACCGCAGCATCGTACTCTGTCAGCATCGCCAGGGCACCGCCCGCGGCGCGGCGTGTGGGTAGGTCCTCGACGTCTGCGAGCGCGAGAAGGATGTGTAGGCGCTGGCCGGCGCGGACGGAGCCGTCAGCGAATTTGCCCACACCCTTTTCGCAAGTCATGAGGTTGCAGACGAGTTCGCACGAGGCGCGTTGGATGTAGTTGTGGTTAGACAGGAGAAGGTCTTCGATTGTGGACCAGCCGAGGCGGATGATTGCTTCAGATGCGGTTGGGTCGGCGGACGAGGCGAGATTTGTGAGGGCGAGGAGGGACTCAAAGACAGGGAGGAGGTCGCGGGGTTGGTCTGGTGTGAAGGTTGAAGAGGAGGCTGAGGAAGAGGTTGCACCTGCGGGCGTGAGGAGGCGGAGAAGAGGGCGGATAGGTTCCGTGATTTGTGGGAAGCCTGACGCAGGGAAAACATGAGCAGGGTTGACAGAGATGAGAACGCGCGCGAGGGCGTGGGCGGCAGTGTAAACTGTTTCGTTCATTTCGCGATTTCCTTCGCTTCTTGAAGCAACGATGGAAAGGAGCAGCTTGACTGCGCCCTGTTGGGCGAGTTTGCCGCGTGACTTGGGATTCCTCGAGAGCGCGAGCAGGATTTTGCTGGTGAGATCTTGGACTGAGACTGAGACAAGCTTCGTCTTACCACACTCAGACAACAGGGGCATGATGTCCGCATCAAGAACCGCGTTGCAACGGGTCTTGACATGCTCGTCATCGTCATGAGGGTCAAATGCAGCACCACCCGCAGGCTTGGAAACATTGGCGTAAGCTTTTAGTTCAGACATTTTCTTCTGTTCCTCAGACAGATTCGGGCGGTACTTGGTAAGGTTCCAAATAATCATCAGCCCGCCGTAGAGGATCGACGAGTCATCAACATTGCTTTTCAACACAGCCAGTAAATCTTTAAGGAAGGTAGGATCCTTGGAAAGCTGCTCCTTGATCTCCCCTTTTACAGATGAATACGCCAGACCCTCGATTGGATGGCGGAAGCTGATATCAGAAGACTGTTGCGACATCAACCCCTTGAAACGCTCGACCAAGTCCTGCGTGCTAGTGTTTTCCTCCTCAACAACGCGGCTATTTTCCGCAGACGCTGAGGCACCTTCTGAGGTGCGGATCTTGGCGAGAACCACCGCCGCCCGCGCCGATTGCTCGTCGGTCCCGTTGCTCAGGATATGCGAGAGCCACTCGGAGCAGTATTTGGCAATGGCCTCGCGACAGGCACCATCCATACAAGCCGCATTGAACAACTCCAAAACAGCACGCCAGACATTGTTCGTTCTCTGCCGCCGATCGAGCAGCGGAATAAGAGATTGCAAGAATCCCTCGGTAAGGAAGAGACTCGCGGCCATGGCGGGCATGATGGGGAAAACCGCGGCAGCAGCAGAGAATGCAACGACAAAGTCGTCATTCCGCTGTCTGGCAATACGCTTAGTGACGAAATTCCTAAAGAGCTGCTGACCCTCGTCCTGGGATGCTTCTAGATACTTTGCGGTTGCGAGGGTGGCCTGGCTCCGCACATCGATAGGCAAGCGTAAATCCAGCGAGGAGAGAATCACATCGAAGCCATCTTCGTCCACGAGATGCTGCAAGGTGTCCGCATGCATAGCTAGCAGGCGAGCAATACCCTTGAGCGCACGGCCGTCTAAATCATGGCCAGACTCCATCAATTTGGCAATAAACAGTTGGAACAGCTCAGACTCGCAGTGAGTGCGGACTTTCTCTGACTGCCACAGTCCTGTGTCTAGCACAACCATATCCAAGCACACAACCGCCCCATCACCACGGTCGTAAATCTCGTCGAAAAACTGCGTCACGCAGATCTGCAGCTGTGCCGCAAAATACAGACGCACATCGGCACTCTGGCGTACCAGGCCGGTGATGATCTCGTCCTGAGTTTCGGAGAGGGTGGCTGCGGGGGCTGCGAGGAGCTGCTTTACGCATTCCAGCGCCACGTCTTGGGGAGGTTCGAGGCCATCGGAGCGGAGGTAGCGGGCGGCTTCACGGCCGGCCTCCTGGTCCCGCTGCGAGACATATCGGCGACAAAGGTTCACGAGGGGATGGTTGGTCTCTTCATCTTCTCTGATTTTGACGAAGGCAGACTTGATCTCCGCATTGTCGGGAGCAAGGGAAATGGCCTCTCGGAGGTTGCGCGAGGCAGCCTACAGCAAGAAACAAGTTTCGTTAGCAATGTAAGACTGGCGGTTTTGTAGAAACAAGCTGCGTACCTCTCGATGGCCGGCATCGACTAATTCAACGGCTTCTCTCGCAAGTTGCACGGCACGGTCTTCGTTGCTGTACAGAACCATATCAAGTAGTTTTGCGAGTCGAGACAGAGACGAGGAGCGTAGTGTAACACAGAGACAGAGGTGAATTTGGCGAGCTTCAGCGGGCAGAAAAAGCGTAAGAAAAGCGTAAGCAGTGGTGGTGGCTGTTGGAGAATCGGAGATGCAGGCGAAAAGCTACACTCCTCGTTGTGGTGGTGTCAGATTGAGAGCAAGATAGCAGAGATTCTGCAGAACTGCGGCGAGTCGAAGAGAGGCAGAATCAGCAGAATCAGCAGTGTAGCAGTTGTTTGCCAGACGAAGCAGAAGAGAAGAAGCAGCTGTGAGACAAGCAGGAGGAATTCGTCTTTTCTTTTCTTTTTTTTGTCTTTTTGGCTCTTTGTCGTGAGTCAGCAGCGTGAGAGGTACAGATGGTGGCGCTCCCAACGAAATCGAGGATCAATCTCGGCAGAACTTCGATAAGTAATAGTACTGAAGAAGTAGAAGAAGAAGAACGTCGGAGTGAGGTCAAGATGATGGCAGATGACGGGTTAGAAAAAGGAAACATGGAGCAGGAAAAAGCAACGACGCGATAGTCATCTAACTAAGTAACTAATAGGTGGCCAGAGATAGTTACACTGACTGGCTGATAGAGCTTGATTATTTTATGCGATAGAAAAATGTCATTCTGGCTTCATTTAATTATAATACCCTCCATCCTCCATCGTCCAGTCCCAGCCTTTTCCCACCAAGCATCGGCGACCGTTGCAACACGAGGACCAGCTGCAGGCCATTGCTGGAATGCCCATCATTCTATATTGTATGATCTCAGAAGTATTCGGTCTCTTCTCTGCTGTGGAGAGTGACTTGAGCATCTCCATTCCAGCTGCATCTCATCCGCATTCTCTTCCAGGCTGGCTGGCTGCATACATCGGTATTCCATGCATCCCCAGCCAAGAGAATTAATCTGTCGCCTATTTGAATATTGAATTCATAATAAACATCTATTATCCTTTCTGATCCCTTCGCTTTTGTCCCCGTCTGTGCTTCGGCAACCCAGCCGTTCCGTCACCGCCGCCCTCCGGAGACTGTCATGCGCTCTCTTCCCAGCCTATAGTCAGTCAGTCCACTCTCCACCTCCACCACCCAGCTACTACGCTGCTCTCTCTCTCTCTCTCTCTCGCGCCATGGATTCAATCGACGATTCTTCCGCTTCAGCCGGTCAGTTCATCCGCCTCCATCGCATTCCTTCCATCTCCATCCCCATCCCCATCCCCATTCCCATCCACCCACCCACCCTCCAGGCAAAAAGGGAAAAAGGGAAAAAGAAAAGAGAGCACCCCTGCTAACTCCGCGCTCACCATGCAGCAGCAACGCCGCCCCCGCCCTCTCTCCTCACCATAATCCTCGACACCAACCCCCACGCCTGGGCCCTGCTGCATCCGTCCCTGCCCCTCTCCACCGCAATCGCGAACCTGCTAGTCTTCATCAACGCCCACCTGGCCGTCAACTACGCAAACACGGTCGCCGTCATCGCAAGCCACTGCAACCGCGCCCAATGGCTGTATCCCACCCACAAAGATAACAGCTCCGCTACTATTAGCTCTACGAGTAGTCGCAATGACGACACCGCCGCCAGCAGGTCACGCGCAGGAGAAGGCGGAGGAGACCGAACAAATGGCTCGCACGTCGACGCCGATGGTGACGTTGACATGACCTCCAATAACAACAACCCTACCAACGACTCTTTGCACAACACATACCGTCCCTTCCGCATCATCGAGGAGCAACTGACCCGCAACCTCAAGGCGCTACTCTCCAGCACCTCCGCGGCAGATGTCTCCTCCACCACATCAACCCAAATATCCGGCGCCCTCACCCTGGCCCTTGCATACATAAACCGCGAAACCATCGCCTACACAGACGCGCATGGCGGCTCAGCGTCCAAACTAGACCATTCCACCAGCCACATCTCTTCTGCCGGCCTACCCCCTCCCCCAGGCTCTTCCAACCTCCCATCTTCCTCCACATCCTCCTCCACATCAGGCCTGCAATCGCGCATCCTAATCCTCTCCGTAAGTAGCGCCACCACCTCCGCGCACCAATACATCCCAATAATGAACAGCATCTTCGCCTGCCAACGCCTACACATCCCCATTGACATTCTTAAACTCACCGGCGACGCCGTATTTCTCCAACAAGCCGCCGATGCTACGCGGGGGATCTACATGTCCCTCTCCGCAAACCCGCGCGGCCTCCTCCAATATCTAATGCTCGCCTTCCTACCAGACCAGCGCGCCCGCACACACCTAATCATGCCAACGACCATCGACGTAGATTTCCGCGCCGCATGCTTCTGTCATAGGAATGTCGTTGATGTGGGTTATGTGTGCAGTATTTGTCTGAGTATCTTCTGCCAACCTCCTGCCGGTGGTGTCTGCTTGACATGCGGTGAGCATTTGGAAGTCCCCTCGGAGTATGCTGGGAAACCGGTTGTGTTGGCTGCAAGGAAGAAGAAGAGGAAGAAAGGCAACACCGCGGGGGCGGGGAGCAGGAATGGAGCTGCGTCGGGCACGGCGACGCCTACGCCTACACCTACGCCAATGCAGACACCTAGGATGAGTTGAAACAAAAAAAAAAAAACCATATGGCCGACTAAAAGGCTTGTATGTACGTACCAGTGGGTTTGGGGATACTGGTTGGAAATCTCCCCAAGACCCTTGTTGGGGGGAGGGAGGGAAAGAAAATTTTATAGATCTCTCTCATATATTTTAGACACAGTGACTTAGAGCAAAAAAGACTCACGCTGGGGAGGGGAGGGGTAGGTAGGGCGTGGGAAAACAAGGACCCGTTTCCGTTCCTGGGACACACCTCCTAAACCTCATGGAATGAAATAAAAAAAATAACAGAAACTCCCTCTTCTCCTTCCGGGGTCAGGGGCCTCTCAGGGGAGGGGAGATATATACCTAGGGTACATACATATCAGAAAAACTCCCTCTGCGCCTGGGGAACTGTGAAGGCCCTCGCCCCTTTTTTCTCCAAATCTCACTCCACCTTCTTCCCTTCCACAAACAGACACGCCCTTCATTAACAATGTAATATATATTACCCCCCTAAATCTGGTTAAAGCCATCCATCCCATGCCCACCTCCCTCCTATACAAACCACCAAAACCCTTAAATAAACATGTTCCTTTCATACTCCATCCATATAGATCCTTTTCTAGACTCATTTTCCACCACCGCCACCACCGCCAAAAATCAAAAACACACAAATAAAGAATTAAATTCTATTTTATGAGATTTTCTAGGTGCATTTATTTTTTCCTAGGTAGAAAGAAACAACAGGGCCTTTTCCATATTTGTCACGAGAAACTAAAATCGCCAACTTTACTTGCTAGTCCACGGAAATTCCGTAAAGACAAAAAGCACGCTAGAGGTTTATCCTGTACCTTACGGAGCCTTCGCTTCGCAAGTATCAGGGGGAATAAACCAACAAAACACCAGGGGGAATCACTGTCCAGGAGGCCCCTACACAGGAGCCAAACACGACGACGGAAACAAGGTGAGAAAAAAGGACCACATATCAGAGCATTTCGAGGGTTGTCAAGGTTCATGCCATAGGCTACGAAGTACGACTAGGAGCGAAAGTAAGCACAAGTGGAGAAAACCCGACCTCACGCACACCAAACGCCATGCCGATTTCTTATGCATATCTATAAAGGGTATATATTAGTCGTAAATCAGCAGAGTAGACTGACCCAAGGAGAGACACTATTTCGGAAGAATGTGCTTCTCCAGACACCTTGATTAAGGATCATACCTGTTGAACTGCATCAACCGTCCACCCTGAGCAACTTTACCATTGCCGCGACTGCGTGACATAACACACACGGGATCAGCGTCCTTAGAGTGCATCGACGCGATGGCCTACGAGTTCCCATTAGCCTGCCTGTCTCAATATGTTGCTGTGCACGTGGCAATGCCAATTTATACTTACAAACGAATCGGTATTGTGTCCAAAATAGAACTCGATTCCGTCTTTGGTTTTCTTGACTGTCATGATTCCGATCGCTGCATGGCAATGGCTGCTTTGGACTCCAGGGTGCCCTAAAACGACATCAGATTAGCAGCTCATAACCAAGAAAGTTGCGAGAGTTGTAACTAGTTGTATACTGGAACTTGCGTAACATACCCATGAAATCCGCATCAATCATTGCTTTCAGCGCTTCGTCTTCGGTGACGCTCTCAATCGTGCCTGGTTGTCCAGGGACCTTACGAGTAGAAGAATAGATCCGCTCCGCGCATACACTTGACGCCATGGTAGTGGCCATATGCTCTCCAGTTCCGCTGCTCACAGCTGCAACACAGGTTTGCGTATCGTCCTTGGGGTCAATGGGGACAACGGCAGTTCCAATACCAACCAAAGCAGCTGGACCAGTTCTTCCGCTGTGTTTCATGCCAATTCCCCCAGAAGAGGACCCAGCAGCAATATTGCCGCGACAATCGACCGCAATTGCACCGACAGTGTCCATGATGTTATCGGCTGCGTCCTTCAAGGTTTTATCGAAAGGTGGGGTAGTAGCGTTGGTAGCAGAAGCGGACCGTGGTGCTTCAGAAGCCGCGCCGGGAGTGTCAGCGACAGGGGGGTCGAACGAGCCCATGTCGTGTGAACCATCTGTTCCCCTCGTACGCCCGGAACCAGCATTTGGCATGAGATTGTTTCCATGTTGGGCCTCTGTGGGAGAATCCGTGGCGGTTTCGTATGGGCCACGCATAGAGTCTTGGTAGTCTGCGTCCATCTGAGATGCTGCCTCCTTGTCCGCAAGCTCAGCTTGTTCCAGATCGTGTTTCCAACGTAACCAACGCTCTCGTGATCCAGGTGAAATCAGGAAATCAGAATGCAGAATAGGCATGCCACGTTCATACGCAAAGTCAGTCGCACCAGAGCCAACAAGTAGGTTGGGGGGGACACGGTTTAGGCTTAGTGGCTTAGTCGAAGTGTCTAGGACCATGCGAGCAAGGGAAATCGGGTTCTTGATGTCTAAGGGACACGCCTGTCAGTAAGAGCAGGCATAGGAGCAGGTGTTGTACGTACGCTCCACGGCACCAACGGCTCCACTCCGGCCGAGATGGTCGACGACGGTCGCATCACATTCCACAGTACCATTCACAGAGAGGTTGCTTCCGTAACCAGCGTTGGTGATCTCATGGTCCTCCAGAAACTTAATAGCAGCTTCAACAGCATCGATGGCGCGTCCTTTGGCCTTTAAAATACTCATTCCTAGCATCGCTGCTCTGGAGAATCTTGTCAGTATAACAGTTTCGGTAGAAGTAGCTTATTAGAACATAGTATAGGGGCAAGTGCTCACTGCTGGCACACCCAGAGATGCATTCCTTCGGTCTGGTAGCTATGAAACCCAGCGCCAGCATGCACGTAGATGGCGCATGGGCTTTTGTCATCGTTCCGGTGGAAAGCCATGGCGGATCTAGCAGGCTCTGGAATGCAGAGTGCCTAGGTAGGTAGTTGACACAGAGAGATCACCAGCCAAATGGCTCCACCAGAAGGGTTGCCTAGGAGGGAGTTATTGTCGGGATGAGTAGGATGGGGAAAGGAAAAGGAGGGCTCTCCTGGCCTGGCACGTGCTGGGTTATTTATTCTCAGACGAAAATGCTTCACCTCACTAGACCTAAGCTCACGATGGTGCGATAAGACACCAACACCAACACTCTGTGAAATTAGAGCTCTAGAGAATGATGGTTGTCTTGTCTTGCTGAAAGTAGTCTGGCCAATGCTTTGAAGGGGAATGTAGAGGCCCCAGGAACTCAGTAGTTTGCAGAGCTATGGTCATTGGAATGCTCTGTTGGGGATGAGAGAGTGAAAGAACAGTTCATAGGGGGAGCAGGAAGAGAGCAACCAGGTGATGTAGCCCCAAAGGGTCAACTTCGGGCGCTCCGATAGAGAATGAATAAATGAATGAATGACTCAAAGAATATTTGCAGCTTTTCTGCAGGAGTGAGATAAATTTGCAGCCGAATAATAGCGAATGACTAGCAGAGGATAATAGGGTATTGATGTCGCGGATGAGATGAGACACCTAGGAGGGCCGTGGAAGAAGATAAGCCAGACAGTGTTCTTTTTCGCAGGCTGGCTCCCAGACATAAACAGCCTTCTCTCTTCATAGGTTGTTCGAGCGGAATTGGAGAAGTTGCAACCAGATTCTACTTCTTTTACTTAGCAAGCCCAGACTGCCCGTTTTGCATTTCATTTTCCAGCAGCCAGACAGAAGGAGGGCGGCTAGAGTAAAGGAGGACGGCAAGAACATACGGCAACAATGCGGGTATCATTCAACCACATCAACGTGGACACAAGCCATGTACTCCTCCACCTCTTCCTCACCTTTATGGCATCTAAACGCTGTAGAAAGTAAAAAGGGGTGAAGAGGGACCACGGGAGAAACATTAAGCTGACCTCGGAGGTTCAGATAATCACGTGATTGACATATTACGTAACCTGACCTGCTTACGTAGTGCTGGAATTACTTTGCTCCGCGACATGACCGCAGCGGTGGAGGGGAATGTAGATCCACATACACATACATCACCAGGCAAGCGCATCGACTCCAGCTGTCCACGACATATTGTATACTCCCCCCATTTGGGCACCTTTCTCCTTCCGCCATGCTTCAGTGTCTAGAAATCCCATTGGTATAGCTAGATTTGGGATTATTGAAGACTGCGGTGCGGCGGGTGTTTGTTTCCCGCTTAATCTTAAACATTTCCTCCTCCGACTCCCGCGACCTAATTAACCATGGCTACCCAAACACCTGCCGTTGTCATGGACAAGTACGTTTGCCCCGGGACATTAATATCATATATATTTATGCTAACGCTGTCATTTCTCTTAGCGGCACCGGGTTTTCTAAACTTGGTGAGTGGAATTGAACTCTCCTAAAGCACGTTTCCCGCCCCGAACCCCCAGGCTGACATCATCGGGGAAAAAAGGTTTCGCTGGCAATGACTCTCCCTCTTTCGTTTTTCCAACAGCAATTGCTACCAAATCCGGCGCCGGAGTAGGAGGCACAGGCTCAGGTCGTCCGGCCGTCGCGAACAAACCGTCCTTTCTGTCGGGGGGTGCTGGTCCAGGTTCCAGCT
Organism: Polytolypa hystricis UAMH7299; assembly: GCA_002573605.1. Lineage (NCBI taxonomy): Eukaryota > Fungi > Ascomycota > Eurotiomycetes > Onygenales > Polytolypa > Polytolypa hystricis. Next base: position 151,552 of record PDNA01000011.1, on the reverse strand, counting down.
TGGCGTCGAAACGAGGAACGGAAGACTTGGACTTCTTCATTGGAGATGAGGCTCTCGCGGCTGGCACGGGCCCTGGATATGGCGTGCACTATCCCATTCGTCACGGTCAGATCGAGAACTGGGATCATATGGAACGATTCTGGTCGAACTCCATTTTCAAGTACCTCCGGGTCGAGCCCGAAGATCACTGCTTCCTGCTAACCGAACCTGTATTGGCACCTCGTACTCCTTATATTAGTATAACTATATCTAGATTCTGACCCTTTCTTTTAGCCTTTGAACCCTCCCGAGAACCGCGAGAATACGGCCGAAATCTTCTTCGAATCATTCAACTGCGCCGGTCTCTACATTGCCGTACAGGCAGTGCTGGCCCTAGCCGCCTCCTGGACATCCTCCAAAGTCACTGATCGATCGCTCACGGGTACCGTTATTGACTCCGGTGACGGTGTAACTCACGTCATCCCCGTTGCAGAAGGCTACGTCATCGGCTCCTCGATCAAGAGCATACCTATCGCCGGCCGAGATATCACGCACTTTGTGCAAACACTATTACGAGACAGACAAGAAGCAGATAGCTCAATGAAGACCGCAGAAAAAGTCAAGGAAGAATACTGCTACGTCTGCCCGGATATCGTCAAGGAATTCGCGCGCTACGACCGCGAACCAGATCGGTTCTTGAAGCACACCGTGACATCGCCGAATGGGCGATCCATCCAAATCGACGTTGGCTACGAGCGCTTCCTCGCGCCTGAGATCTTCTTCAACCCAGAAATCTACTCGTCAGATTTCCTAACCCCCCTGCCCACTGTCGTGGATGGCGTCATCCAATCTTCGCCTATCGACGTGCGTCGCGGTCTATACAAGAATATCGTCCTCTCAGGTGGCTCGACTCTATACAAGGATTTCGGCCGCCGTCTGCAGCGCGATATTAGACATTTGGTCGATGCGCGCATTCGTGCGTCTGAGGCTCGTAGCGGCGGTGCCAAGTCGGGTGGCTTGGAGGTGCAGGTTATAACGCACAAGAGGCAGAGACATGGTCCCTGGTTTGGAGGCAGCTTACTTGGCCAGACTCCTGAGTTCCGCAGCTATTGTCACACCAAGGTGAGCCCTTTCCCTCCGACCCCCTGCGGGTTTGATATATTCCGTCTCTAGGTAGTTGTGTGTTGCTAACTTAGGGTCTTTAACTGTAGGCCGAGTATGACGAGATTGGACCAAGCATAGTCCGGAGATTCGCTCTCCTCGGAGGACCTGGAACGTAGATGGATTATTAACTTGCGCATTATTGCACCGTTCACCCCCCGACCAGCTTCATCTTTGTCTTTGTTGTTGAGCCTGACATGCCGCTTGTTTGCCTTTTGCTGTCTATGTTCTTTACATGCATTTTATGCCCCCCTATTTTATTCCTCTATGCCCTCGGCCGTCTAGCTAAATAAAGAAAAGGAAAATTTTGTTCAAGACTATGCCACCAATCCTAGAACCCCCATTTTAAATACTAAACAAAACAAAAAAAATGCGGCATCGCTTTATACGTGTGCCCTCCCACCAGTACATGCAAAATTATATATAAACCCAGTGTATCCCGTATATAACCAACGAAAAGATCACCCAAAAGAAAAAAAAAGAGCAAGGCCATCAAACCCTATTCAAAACCGCCACACTCTCAACATGGCCCGTCTGCGGGAAAAAATCAAACCCCTTAATACTCTCCAGCTCATACCTCACCACCCCCTCCTTCCCTTCACTACTACTACCACTCCCCTGAACCAACACCCCAACATCCCTAGCCTGCGTATGCACATTACAACTAACATAAATCACCCTCCTTGGTCCATACGCCAACAACTGCATCAAAAAGTCATCTCCACAGCCCTTGCGCGGGGGGTCAATGACCAACAATGTCTGGTCAGGTGGGTATGGCACGTCGCGGAAGAGCGCGGGCGCGTCGGCGGCAGCGAAGCCAGTGTTTGCGAGATTGTTTTGACGCGCGTTTTCGCGGGCCGCGGCGATGCCTTCGGTGGATATGTCGATTCCTAGGGAGGATATGAAGAGTGGGGAGAGGGTTACGGTGAAGAGGCCCGAGCCGGAGTAGGCGTCGAGTAAGTATTTGAGTTTTGGAGCGGGTGTTGCTCCGACTGAGGTGGATGAGGAGGCTTCGTCTGAGGCGGTGGTGGTGGGGATTTGTTGGTGGACGTTTTCGCGAATGTAGGCGGTAAAGGGTGGAAGGATAGAGTTGTTATTTTGGAAGAATTGGCCAGCGCGGTTCTGGAATATGTAGTCGTCGACGTATTCGAAGGTGGTGGCGTTGGGGTTGGTGATGCACCGCTTCTCTTCGATGTAAGTGGGGTGCTCGATTGTGAGGACATCTGCCTCGTCTCGGGCGGGGGTTTGCGAGGAAGAAGAAGATTGTCCTTTTTCTATGCGCTCGGTGGGGGGTTGTGGCTCTTCGCCATTCTTATTATTAGCTTTGTCGTCTGCTTGCGTAGGTTCATTCTCAGTCTTTTGTGTTCGTGTCGTGCTCTCGCGCATAAGCAGCGTTGCTCCATTTTTAAACGAATCAAGTTGCTCAGCAACTCTTTTCCGCTCCCTCTTCAGACCCCTCCTCACAATATCCGTTCCAAGCGGACAGTCCTCAATATCCATAACCGTGCGACGACCTTTTATCATGAACCCAATGGGTGGCACCTCCGTCAACACAGGCTTTTGTCCTCTCCCCTTAGCCCCTCTCGACCTTCCTCCCGGGACCGTAAAGTGTGGTGTCAGCTTTGTGCGATATCCGTATTGCAGTGGGGACCCCATCGTGTCGCGGATCGTAGGTATCAATTCTGGCAAAATCCCCGAGAAGTTGGCATATGCTTTTTCGATGATGCGCTTCTTGTGCTTGAGTTGGTCTTCGTAGGGGAGCATTTGCAATTGGCAACCTGAGCATTTGGCAAAGTATTGGCAGTTTATTAACGAGTCGTCGCGTTGCGGGCCCGGTTTGATGACTTCGAGGAGATCTGTTAAGCTGTATGACTCCTTGTGCATCGTCCTGACGACTTTTACCCGCGCAACGTCACCGGGGACAGTAAATGGCACGACATAGACATGGTCGAGGTGAGGCGACAGCGCAAGACCATCCCCGACAGATGACAATTCTGTTATCGTAAGCTCAGTCTCTGGAAACTCCTTGCTGTCATGCGCATGCACGACGGGCGCAACTTTTTTCCCGCCATTCTGGGCGTCCTCAGCATGGCGCTTCAAGAGGGCAGTGACATCGAGCTGGAGGACTTCGTCATTCGTTCCCTCACTCGCAGTTTTAGCATTCCCCTTCTTCTTTTTCCGCTGTGGTTCTCGCGGGCGAGACGCTGGTTTGTCTTGAGTTTCAACCATTCTAAATAGCGAAGGACGGTGGTAGTATGTAAGGGCGAATCTGGACGGCGGCAGGGCGAATTGAGCATGCACGATGCGCAGACAGGGTTGGGCAAAAGTGCGTCGCGTAGGAGAAACCAGCTGTCTAGAGAGTAGAAAAAGCATGGATGAGCATTAATTAAACCCAGAGAGCAGCATCAAGAGCGCCTGTTGCATGCATGTTATAAAATGTTTCCCTTCAGTTTCTTGAAATATTTTTGAGCAGCGAATGGGAAGCCAGCAGAAAGCAAGCAGCGCACAAACGTTGATCCGGGCTCCGCCAAAACTTGGGCCATCAATTTCTCAACATCAATGATCAAACCTACTGGCTGCAGCAAAGGGAAATAGAGAGAAAGACCCCAGCAATTCAACAACGACGCTCGCTCAAGGGACCCCCCGGGTCTGTCCCTCTCTCAATCCCAACCTCCCAATTGAGCTGTTCTCGCTGGACAGGCCGCTACCGGCCCTGCCCACCTTTTCGCCATGAGCGTCGCCCGGCCAGCGGCCCGCTGCCTCTTTTGCTCGTTCTCCCGAAGAGCTGTCACCACTGCCGTTCCTCGCCGCCAATTCCACGCCTCGATCATCCAGCAAGCAGACCGGAAGCCGAAACATGTTAACATCAAGGTCTCAGAGCTAAGCTCGTTCCAGGACCTGAAAACTACGCACTTCCAGCCGTACACCGCGGAGGAAAAGGCCCGATTTGCAGAGGAGTACACGCCCGCACAGATCGCCGCAATCGAGGCCGGCGAGAAGAGCATCGACCCGGAAGATATCGCGAAGCAATTCGCCCAGCGCGATGACCCTTGGGCATTCAAGTACCTAGACGATTTCTCGACCATCGAGCCCGTGGTCGACCACCACATCCGGGCACCCGTAACCAACACGGATCCCTATATGCGCGACAAGACCGAGGCCGAATTCGTCGAGGATCTTGCGCAGTTTATCGAGAACTCGCCCGAGGACCTCAAGAGCGCGGATATCCTGCGCTTCCTGGATGATGTGCCGCTCACCACCGGCTCGATCGACGCTGAGCGGAACCAGAACAGCGCGCTTGTCCCCGATATTTGCCAACCGGGCGAGACGCTGGATACCATGGGCGAGAGATTGCCGTCGCCAGCGGCTATACGAGAGGCTGACGCGGCTGTGAAGGAAGCGCCGACGCCCGCACTGGAGAAATTGATGCAAGTCACGGGTCTGGACGAGAAGGAAATTCGCGGTCTGCGCGTGAGGTCTTTGGTTATGCACAGCGTCGTGAACCAGACGCGATTGGGCAAGATCCGCAAAACCTACGTCCTCTCTATCGCGGGCAATGGCAAGGGGTTGCTGGGCATTGGCGAGGGTAAATCTGAAGAAGGTTCCGAGGCTATTATCCAATCCCAGTACCGCGCGATTCGCAACATGCAGCCTGTCCTGAGATATGAAGGAAGGACTATATATGGAGATGTCAAGGGTAAAGTTGGTGCTGTGGAATTGGAGTTGATGCATCGACCAGCTGGTATGTTCCACTTCCCTTTCCAGATATTATCTTCATACTAACGAAAACGTAATCAAAAACTAGGCTTCGGTCTCCGCTGCCAGCTATACATTTGGGAAATGTGCCGTGCAGCAGGTATCAAGGACCTTGCCGCACGCTCGACCCGCTCCCGCAACCCTATGAACACAGTCAAGGCCACGTACGAGGCCCTCCTGAGCCAGAAGCACCCCGAAGACATTGCGCGCGCTAGAGGTAAAAAACTCGTCGACGTGCGCAAAGTGTATTATGCTGGAAACTTGTCAAGCGTGTAAAAGAAAGCAGAAAACAGTGACTGTTTCTTTTTTTCACTTTTTGTTAACATTATTATATCTTGCAACCTTTTTTTGCTGCTCCCGTTTTTCCTTGTTCCTCCTTGTTCCCCTCAGATCTCTGTTCATGGTTTCCTCCCCTTACATAAAGTCTTTTTATTTTCTACAATTGTATTTGTATCTGTACGAAGGGGGAGTTGAGAGCTATATGTATATCTAAGTCAAATAGAGAAAGATAGATCCTTTTATATCTCATGTCTTCGCTTCCTAATTCATCAGCCCAAAAAGGGGGGGCTGCTATACGTACACCTTCCAATTCGGCAGCATTCAAGCATAATACAATATCAAGCACTGAAAATTCAGACAAATCCTGAAAAAAGACAAACCCCGGGGTATCATCAAATTTATCTATATATCACATCAATAATCGTCAAAGAGAAGACCCATGCCTACCAAAATCAAACTAAAAACTCCCCCTCCCCCAAAACCAACACCACAAAAGCAAACCTAAAAACAATTTCCCCAACAGTCGTCAACTCATATGTCCATGTCCATGCTCCCCATCCCCACCCTCTCCCCCCCCTCCTCCATTATTATCTTCCTCATTATAAATCTGCTGCTGCAACACAATACTATACACACTAGCCTTCAACAGCGTACACACAGTCGCAGTCTTACGCTCCAGCAACCGTAGAGAATCTAGAGTTTCAGCCGCGGGCTTTGTAGAAAGATGTGCGATGGATTCAGCGAGCTGTGCAATAACGTTGGGAGTTTTCGAGTTAGTTGTTTTACTAAATGACGGTGGTGAGGTATAGGAGTAGCGAACGGCAGGGGTGGTGGGGGGGGGATAGTACTCTATTCATATTCTCCAATAGCCGCGTATATTCATCTAATACATCCTGCTCGAGGGGTGAAAGAAGTGGGTTCTCGCGTAGTAAGGGGTTGTCCGTGTTGTTGGTGTTGTTGTTGGGTGTACTTTCAGGGTCCACCGGGTTGTTATTTGTAGAACTGGGATGCTGGTAGGATGTGGGATCGTGCTCGTCGACGTCGATGTCGATGTCGTCGTTGGTAAACGAGCGCGGACGGGGAGGAGGCATGGCTGTGTTTGTTTGTTGGCTTTTGACTGCGCGGCGGGGCCGAGCACGGGAGGTTTGTGGGAATAAGCAATGGGCCCCGGAATGAACTTCTTTCTCTATCTTGGGAGAGAGGAGGTTGTGAAACACAGATTCAAAACGCGGGTTTTTGGCTCGTCCTTATCGGAGAGTACTTTGTGGAGCTAGGGTAGATAGCTATCCGCAGGGATGGTGTACACCGCAGACGGTCCGTAGAGACGTGTATAGTGAGTGTAATAGCTTTAGACAAATACTGAACACCACTCAATGGCAAAAGGCTGTTTGCTGTTGGGAAATCTGTGCTGTTTCCAAGCTATTTGTGCTGTAATTGCCGGGGATCTACTCTGTGCAGCCTGTTGCAAAATGACTGACAAAACTCAATTTTTCCATGCTAGCCAAGATTTTAGTAAAAACCTTCAATGGCAGACCTCAAAAAATGAGATGAACAACTTAAATACAACTCAAATAGCTTATTATTGCCTGGTATTTTTATGTGAGAGAGTTGATTGGGGGATAACTCTCTCAGGGATCTGTGGAATCTAGTAGCAGGGGCTTAGTCACCTGACATTTTATTCATATTTTGAGCCTTAGTCTTTTGGACAACTGTATTCTATCCTCGCTTTATCTTCTTGATGCCTTGGTAGCATCATAGTCTCCAGAAAATTACCCCTTTTGTCTTCATTCGATATATCGGATCTTTATCTACTGGCACGAAGCGTTTTTTGCACCTTGGTAGTCCTTGGCTTTGGAAAAAGCCAGATGGGTAAGTAATTTATAGAGCGGCTTATTGTTTTGCTTTCACATATACGTCTTCATATTTATGTAGAAAATGCGAGGAGCGAAGATCTAGAAGATAGATTTGATTTAACTTGCCAGCAGTCATATCGCAACACTTGCTGATGGAGCTCAGCTGCCAGTTGTGGATTCGAACGGCATCTTTATCTCGGGAGGACGCTCTGGGATGGTTGAGCTTCTCCCAGACGGGCATGTGCTGAAATCCCTTATGCTGATGAAGATGAGATGCAACATCGCCAGAATAATGCAATGGAAGCCAGAATATACGGAATTATAGGCTCACACTCCTCGTCTGGTGAAATTCATAAAACATTCTAGAACAGGGTTAGTCCTGGAGTATATGGAGAAACGTTGTCTTAAAGTCGACCTGTAGAGGCACCCGGACATTCAAATGGATCACACATAGAGATGGGCATTTCAAGCCGCGGAAGGTGTTCAGCTTTTACATTCGAAGAATATTATCCTTTGCGATATTAAACCGGGCAACTATCTACTTGATAAAAATCTGAATTTAAAAATCATTGATTTCCCCGGTTCATCTCTCCATGGTTCGAAATCCAATTCCTACGAAAGGATTCGATATTACCTTCCTCGCGACTGGATAGCCTCTCTAACTATCGAAAGAGACCTCTTCGCCCTGGGAATCGGAAATAACCATCAAAATCAGTCCTTACCAAGAAAAACCAAGCGATGTGTCGAAGCTGTATGAGAGACGAGAATTTCCGGGTGGTGAGACGCTTTCTCTGAACCTGCCACTCTTGTTGAGTAAACTTCGCGTGTGACTTCCCGAAATGAATTGAGAATATACCTCAAATATATCATTTCCCAAGAGCCGTGTGATAGGGGGAGGCCGGGGGGATGCCGCATTATGTGCTCGTCAGGCTATATCAAGGAGACATACAAATGACTCATGCGTACAACGATTCCAAGCCTTTGCCTTTCTTTTTCTCCTTTTTGGACCCAGCAGCGGGCTTGTGTAAAGAAAGCAACGGGCTTCAGCCTTGCTCCTATAAGGCAAACAACGCTGAATGCCACCTTTGTAGTCAGAGTACTACCGCCATTATTTGGCACATCATGTTCCTGCACATATAGTGCGGCAAACTCCCTTGCTTGAGTTGATGGGGGGAGTAAGCAATTGGGATAGACAAAAAGTTCTCAGTGGTGACCAATACTTCGATTTCATCAGCTACAAACACCTGGAGGCATGTAGCGGACTTTATTCTGAGTCATTGAGGCAGAGAAGAAGAAATGTCATAGGTGAGGTTGTTTGGTAAATGATGGAATAATTGGGGGAGAGGAGGAATGCATAGTTTGCTTTTTTGAGGCACACACAAGCAGATTGATCAGCAGACTGACTTTGTAACCTGCTCAAAGTGAGTAGCATGTTTGTTCTTTTGAACAGGTAGCTTCTCTACATGTGTTCCATTTCAATAGAAGCATTGCACATTGTCAAAGCAACATAAAAGGGTGACAATAGCCCCAGAAAATCCGCTGCTCTCAAATTGATGGCTGGCATATCTACAGACTTAACATTCTTATTCTGTCAAACTAACAATCCTCGATCAACAATCTTCCAAAATGCTGTCTGATGTTGTACCCTGTATGCACTGTCAGGTCTTGTGTTCCACTGCACAGGACTTCTGCCCTTCCTGTAATGGACAGCCTCATACACAGTGCAGTGACTCTGACTGCGGCAAAACCCCTCCAGTGAAGCATTACCCTTTTAAGTAGCTTGTGAGAATCCCCTATCCCTCTACTTAATAAGCAGTCTGTTAACTTTGGAACAGCATTCTCTGATTACCGCCCGTCGAATGCCCGGTACAGTTTGCCAGATTGACAATGAAGATAATCTTTTGCACTGCAAGCTCCACGATCCTGTTAGGTTTCGATAGTTCAAGCTACCGCAGCGGGTGATATGGTGGAAAATTCTGGAACCTCAAATTGTTAGCAGTTATGGTCATTGACTCCCGGATATATGTGGACACGGCAACACTTCAAGTCTCCTAAGTCCAGTGTCGATAAGTAGCGGGTATAAGATATTGCGAAAATTTGACATGCACTAATTTTGGAATGCTTGCTTCACACGTCTTATTCGATTGAATATACTAATCGTGCCTCTGTGTGGGCATAGCGCAATCTGTAAGGCTACCATTGTCGTGGGCACAGTATTCCATAGCACCATCGTAAGGATAACTGCATATTATCCGCTTCTCTTTCGCTTAAGAAAAGGCTACCTAATTCGTCGTCCCTAATCTTGCCATATTCTAATTCCGTTAAGCATCCTGACGTTCCTTTCTAGTATCTTAGCGATAAACTCGCGGTTATATCACGTGACTCCAAACTCTAACGTTACGACCAACTAAGATCGGTTTACATAGCCCTCCCTACCCTACATAAAACGGCTACATGCGACGAGGACAGGCTTCGGCCTTGTTCTATTGTCTGTTGTCACACTCTTCTCATTCAATACGGTGTCTAGAGAATCGCTATGACACCATCCACCTGTCCAAAAAATATGACAATTCTAGATGCTGGCGTTTAAGTGACCGCGTCTTTACATACGCCTCTGACACGTTTATAAAAAGAGAAGTTAGGCCAAATGAGCGATGGCTTAACCTCTGGGGGGAACCTATCACGGCGCCATGGAGCGCTGAACGCCTTCAAAATGAAGCTGCTACTCTTCAGTTTATCTCAGAGCATACCACAATCCCTGTGCCAAAAGTTATGAGCTTTGAGAAGATCTGGGGGTCCTACCAACTCGTGGTCGAGCGAATAGATGGAATAAGACTCAATGCGCTCGAAGACGACGAAGAAGCTTTGAAAATTGCCACAAAGTTCATCACTACATCTGTTTTACCTCAGCTACGCGAACTAAAATCTCCCACCATTGGATCTCTTATGGGCATTGTTATACTCCCACCACGGGCTAAGCCGTTCTTACCGCATAAAGAAAAGTCTTGGCCAGCGAAAACCTCATTCGAACCCGAATATTCCTTCTGCCATAATGACCTCTCGCTTGACAACATCTTAATTGATCCATACACTCGAGAAGTAAAGGCAATCATCGACTGGGAGTATTCAGGCTTCTACCCCCCTGGATTCGAGGCGCCTCTGTGGACTATGAGGCCCGCAAGGCAAGAATATTATGCTCTCGGAGCTCCTGAGATACAATGCCTGGTGGATTTTCTCTCAGATCCAGGTAAGTTTTGGTATCAGAATACCTTCAAGGAGTATCACACTCACCTTGTACAGATGCTGTTTCATTTCAAAGTCACAACTGAGGACTGTATAGCTGCTGAATGGTGGTTGCTGTTTCTTTGTAAATATGGTCTAGGGCGCAGGATAATGTGTTAACACTTGGGATCTATTGGTATAATTGTTGGCACTTCAGCCTCATTGCTACACCAAGACAGGTTGAATTTTATTGATAAGCTTGAAGTACTCGAGATGGTGCTACTATGCTGCAATGAAACACAAAAATAACAAGATTATGCAACTGCTTCAGGGGGCTCTTAGCAAACTGAAATTTGACTGTCTGTTTAGTTAAGCGAGCCGCACCACTCTCAACTCTCAGTTATATACTGAAGTGCATGACAACCAGTGTTCACATAGATATACTGCGGTATTGGGTAAGCAGGGATTAGCATCAGATCCTAGTCTTATAGTTTGGCTGTGGGCTCAGACCAAGCATATGTTATTGGTAAACTGATCTAATAACAAATCATGGCAAAACAGAGGTAGTAGTTAGGGGGACTTGCTTTTGTTCTGCCCCTGACGCCATCTATTATGTATCCTGTCAAAGGCTTCTGACCACATACTCAGATTCGCTTCATCTTCCATCGAACCTACTTTATTTAATTAAGAAAAGAAAAATTGCAGGGCAGGGGGCAGAACAGGACGAACCTTAAGGTGGAGCAGGAAGGCTTGTTCAGATTCTGTATCTGCTGGCCTGGCCAGAATTTGTTGGTACTTACATGCTCAGCCGTGGCGAGCTCTAATGCAAGTTGATCACTTCGTGGTAGCCGGGGCAAAATAAAGATTTACCAGAGTTTTGAGTAAGGAGATCTCAAGGCAAGGGCTATATATTGTGTTACAGCTATGATTTGTAGATATTGGCTGTTTATCCTAAAGGGGAAAAGTATTATTTACATCTAGAGGGGCGGGGTTGATAAAATATATACCAACCCCTTTCTCTCTCTCTCTCTCTCCTCCTCCCCCCTTCTTCTCCTTCCCCACCTAGCTACTTACCTACCTACCTTCAGTATCTCTATCTTGAGCACAGAGAAACTATTATACATAGCTTTCATTTCAACCCCCTCGAGAAGAGAAAAGTTAACCAGAGACAGACATTATGTACTCATATTTAAATTTCATCAAAATTGTGTTTATCTATTTTTTACTTTGTTTCTATAAAATATACTACTACCAGAGAGCTAGAAAAAAACAAGAGAGAGAAAATATCAAGAGTAAAATAAAGCTAGAATTAGAAGACCTAAAAAAAAGGGAAAAAGGGGGGGAAATAGAGTAGAGTATATAATAAACACAGGAAATTCAAAAAAGAAAGGAGGGGGGGATTGAAGAAGCATAGGGGAATATATACAAGAGATAGCCAACAATATCCAATGAACAAACAACATCAAGTAAAGTAGAAAGATATCAAGAGAGCCACACTATCTGCAAGAAAACATCTGTGTTGTTGAGAGAACCAGGTAGAAAAAAGGTAGCCAAACTAAATATAAAGGGGGAAAAAAGAGCCCATTTAGCTACCTAGGTATTTAAATAACAACACCATCATCAAAAAGCCACTTTCAAGAATCCTTTTTTCTTTAAAACTTGAAAAAGAAAAATGGAGGACATAGAGACAAGGACTATATAATAAACATCTGCAAGGACATCCAGACATAAAATAGGCATAGAGTAGTATCAAGCAAAGGCCAAGCAAAGACAAAAGAGGCATAGTATATAGAGACAGAAATGATCCTGGATGCCTTTTAACAAGAAGAAAAATCAAACAGTTTGCCATGGAAAGGACTGTGACATGCAAGAAACTCAAACCCAGCACTCCTAAAACACCCTGTATGAGTAGTAGTTTAATTTCAGAAGGAAAACAAAAAGAGAGTTGAAAAACCCTCAGACGATGAAACGGGATATTGAAGCCGCCACACGCAGTACATAAAAAAGAAGAAAAGCAGTCAAGCCTTGGCCTTTTCCCATACAACTGGGCCTTCTCTTTTTCTTTCTCTTTTCGCAGTTTTTGGTTTAAAAACGGAGATAAAAGGTATACGCGCGAATAGGCAAAGCTGCAAAGGTTACATAGTCAATAAAAACATGGAATAAGGCACTGTATACCCACCCAATCGTTACCACCACCACTATAATAACCACAAATCACCGCCTCGACCGATGCATCAACACACTATCATCCACCAAATGATGTCCATGTTCTTCGCCATCATGATGCAGCGTAACACTATTAAAATCCTCAAACGGGTCCGTAATCTGTTCGCCTGAGGGTGTGGCGAGGCCAGAGTCCATCGGGACGCCCTTGAGTTTCGCGGCACCTAGATCAACGCTCGCGCTTTCCTTGACGTTGCGGAAGTTCACTGTGTCGATGGCGCGGCCTTGGTGTGGGATCATTGGCGGCTTCATGTGTCGGATGAGTGCCCATTGCGTGGTGCGGAAAAAGGGGTGTGTTTTGACGTCGGAGGCGCCGGCGCGTGCGCCGAGACGGCGGGTTTCATCTTTTATGAGGAGTTTGCGGATGAGGGATTTGCAAAGGCTGGTGGCTGCGGTTAGCTTGAATGGCGGTTGGAGATCGACAGAAAAAAGATCTACCCACTTGGATATTTGTTGAGCGCCGGAGTGCTCAGGGAATGGCACATCGTCGCGTAGGATATTCGCAAACGTGGCATTCCTGTTCTTTCCCTTGAAGGGTGTAGTACCGTAAAGCATCTCATAGATTAGGATGCCCAATGTCCACCAGTCAACAGCACTGGTGTGGCCGTCACCCTTGATGACTTCGGGAGCAATATACTCCTCCGTGCCTACAAATGAGTTTGTCCGGAAATTGGCAATACATGATTTGGTGTCAATCGTCGGTAGCGAACTAGTCGATGTTCCATTTCGTCCAGGTATCATCGTTGGCGCACCGCCGGGGCCCGACTGTTTCGAGAGATCGAAATCAGACAACATGATATGCCCAGACTGGTGTAGAAGGATGTCTATGCTCGAGTTAGAAATTATACAGCACCATAATATGGATCCGTAAATATCTTACTTTCGGGCTTCAGATCTCGATAGATAAACCCCATGAGATGGAGGTATTCTAGCGCCGCAGTAACTTCAGCAGCATAGAACTTTGCATCGTCTTCCGAAATACACTTTCCCGGGCGTGTTTGAAGAGCTACAATTTGGTATTAGTATGAAGTATGCTCAAGTTTTCTTCCAAAAATGGCCAACTGCATACCTCTGAAGAACTCCCCTCCGCTGCAATATTCCATGCACAGGTATAGATGCTCCTCCGACTGAAACGAGTGATAAAGCGTGACAATAAACGGATGATTGCTCGTGGCAAGAATCTCCTGCTCGGCCAACGCCCGCTTGATCTTATTCCGCTTAATCATCTCCTTCTTGCTCAGCACTAGAATAAAAGTCATATCAGCATGTAAATCTCCCCCGCGTCCAATATTGAATTATTTCTCGGGGTGAAATTGGTCCTACCTTTCATCGCATATAACCTATTCGACTTCTTCTCCCTCACCAAATATACCTTTCCCACATCGCCCTTGCCAATCAACTTGATCTTATCAAAGCTTCCGGGTCCAACCTCCACATTGCGTACCTTGATAGAATTCGAGCTATATGTCCGGCGGAAAGAAAACTGATTCCGAATCTGGCCCGGTTGCGGCAAGGGGCTCGGCTGATCGGGCTTGGGGACCGCAAGTGAAGTTGACGATGAGGAGATATTATTTGTCTTGTCCACGAGACTCAATCGGGCGCCATCACCATTATGTTCAAGGAGTGGTTCTTTACCCAGCTCCGCGGTTCGCGGCCGGTCGTCGGATTTACCACTCGCAAACAGACCCTGCGCATTGGGTGCAGAGGCCACCCTCCTCAATTTCCTCGCCAATTCCTCCTTTCCAGCTGTAGTTACTTGATCTGCTGCAGATACGCCCTCGACTTGCAACTCTGGGGTGTCAGGCGGAGATGACGGAACACTGCCATCATTCCGATGCCTTAAAGCGGGATAGCCCTGGTGGGCAAAATACGGGTTCGCATGCGCGGTTGGCGACATACCCTCGTCCAACGGATTTCCCTCACTAGCTACAGTAGTCGATCGGTTGCGGGTTATATTCGGCAGAAAGCGAGACTGTCTAAACGTAGATTTGCCCTCCGACTTGAGCGGGGTGTTGTGATTGTTGCTGCCGAAGGTATCATTGTGGTGCTGACTGCTGGTATTGCTGTGGTTCGATGACGAGCTGTTGATGCGGAAGAAGTTTTTGATCTTGGTGGGGAGGTGGGAGGAGGATTCGTTGGTATGCTTCTTGGTAGCGAGCGAGAGACTGGGAAAGTTGCGTGGCTGTTTCTCGGATCCCGCCCCGCCTGGAGAGCCAGACGAGGAGCTAAAGAGTTGTGTCATCATTCAACCGGTCGAATGTATGACCCGGGAAGCGGGGGAAGGGAGGAGGGTTGCAATGGGAGATCTGTCCGCCGTGGGTGCGGAATATCGGGTACCGGGAGCACGCACGTATTATTCCGTGAACGACGAGATGCGTTTTCGAAGAGCGATCTGGGAAGTTGGAGATGTTAAACAGGATGTGGGGAGAGAGATGGGCGGGTAAAAAGTCAGGTATCCGGGGTTCCCAGAGCCAACAGGGTTGATGCGCGCGTAAGCGGTAGTTGGAAAATAGGTAGGTATGCGAATCTAGGTGAAACTCTCTCGTCCGTCGCTTGGTGTTTCTGAGATGAATATCAGAGTTTCACAACGACGAATCGCAGAGTTGAAGCTTCCGTGGCCGTAAGATCCAACTAAATAAAATCAAATCGAAAATGTTTGTTCTTGTTTGTTGCAAAAAAGGCTAGATGGAAATTGAGTTGCACATCCAAGAATAGCGAAGAGGGTTTGCACCCGAGCAGGAACGAGCCGCTACCACGGCAAACATTGATGGGGGGGTTGGTGGTTGAAAACGTGGGATGAGCGTGGACAGGGAACAGGACGACGATGACGAAGGAGACGCAGTTAACTGTGGGCCGAGCACCGGAGCGGCAGACCACGAAAGAGAGAGAGAGAGAGAAGGTAGCGAGTTGTGAGACCGAAACAGAGATAACGCAGAATGGAGGAAGAGGGAAAAAGAGAAGAGACTGCTTGAGACAGAGAGAGAGAAAGAGAGAGAGAAGAGGAGATGGAGAGGCAATGCTTGCATGGATGGATTTCCCAATTGGGAACAGTCTGTCTGTCTGTCTGTCGACTTAAGGTTGCACCTTGCGTCTGGGTCGCGACTTGGCAGTGACCTCGATGCCACGCGGCATGCCGGCTGGACAAGAAGTATTGTTAAAGTACCTGCCCTTGTCGCTGTGCCTCTTTGCTTGCCACTCGCTTCTCTTGAAGACCTTTTCGGACAATGGCAATGACTGAATAATTGTTTTGTCACTCTACGGAATACAAACTCATTGTTCTAGGCTCCCAGCATACCGCCATGCTTCCTGCAATGAGAATGACCAGGCAGGGCCAGCAGATTCCAATTTCATGCATGCTGGAAGCCTGGATGCTGCAGGCAATCGTGTACTAATTGATCAACGCACAATCTCAATAATGTGGACAGGAGACAAATCAATCATGTCAAATACATTCAATTTGATTAATGCTACACACAATATTCCGTGTTACAGTTGCTGAAAATGCTGAATTACTCAACGTGCTTGCCGCTCCTTCTCCCAAGTCTGCCGTGTCTCTGCTCTGGGTCCATATCCTGCGGATGCGATGGCTGAACTCCCATATTTTCCTCCAATAATCGACTTATTCCTGTGGCTGATGAACTGAGAAATTCATACTCCAAACAATATCTCAAGGTCTATTCCTATGTCAGAACTGCGAGCCCCTCTCATTCCAAATGCCGACTGATAAGTAATCCGAGTACGACGCACGCAGGTCCAACACAGGCCTGTGCCATGAAACTCCTTTAGCCAAACGGACGAATTTCGCCGTCGTATCTGCGAAGCATTTCCAATTCCTCCTCACGGAGACGTTGGAAAAATGCACGCACTTCCATCGGGTTTGGCTCTGACCGCGACTTCGTGGACCACTTCGGGCATTTGTCGGTTGCTTTCGTAGAGTTGCCATTAGTCCGGGGGGACCCTGAATTATTAGCAGTAGCTGCAGGTTTAGATCCGCTACTCCCGCTTGATTCTCCAGGCCCGTCAAATGGTGGAAGATAACCATGTGCGTTAATGTTTTGGGCAGCAGTTGAGGTCGTGACTTTTGGCGAGTCGCTCTTCTGCTCGCTCGTTCCCCAGCCCATAAAACGTAATGCATTGTTGCGGAATATACCATGGCGATTGGAATCCTTCGGTGCCTCTTCGGCCACCTTAGATGGGCTCATAAGGACGGGTTGGATCGGTGTGCTCGGATTGCTGTCAGCCAAAGACCCCGCACCGTCCCGCCCCAATGATGGGTTTCGTGCATTGACATCTTGCGTCATGCAACCGAGGCGTGGAGGAGTCTTTGAAATCGTTGCGCTGCCCTTATTCTCGCATGACGCCGCTACTTTGACCGTGGTCCTAGGTCGAGTTAGATTAGGCTGGATATGAACTTGTTATCCGGTCTACTTACCCCTTGCTCGCTGCATTCTTGCCCTTATCTTCCACCTGTGTGTTCTCAACCTCAGTGGGCATGGCTCCGCGTTGGGCATCGACTTGCCTATTCATGTGTGTCAGAATCCGCACTTCCCATCCTTCCATGTGAGGAACATACCAGCTTCCTTGGACCCCTGGTTCGGAAACCGATTTTGACGGTTCGGTATCATTCGCCATTCTAGTTTCTTTCCCAGTGCTGTTCTCTACCTCGCGGGAGTTTGTGTTTTGCTTCTTTGGATCGCCACCGGTATCATTCTTTGCGCTTTCCTTTGGCCGCTGGATTGGGATGGCGTTGCTTCGGCGCGGTTTAGAAAGATTCAGCTCCGCTACAGCAGTAGCCAGCTCACCAATGTGGACATCAAGATGGTCTCCGCGCTTTGAAGCTTCTTCCATTCTGTTGTAAACTCGAGCAAACTCTTCAGGAGCCTGGACGGTATGGTATTTCCTATCCTCTTTGCCTCCCTGTGCTATGTTCGTTCCTTCACCTGAAGCTGGAGCGCTCATACCATGGTCGTCGAAGACGTTGTAGTAGTTGCCTGTTGTTGAATCCGAATCAATTGGCCAGCCCTGTGCTAAGTGGATGTTAGTATCAATGCTATATTATATCTCACAACTCTCTCCATAATGCCGTTATGGTTTTAGGGGGATGGAAAAGAGAACCTACCAGCCTGAGCGTGAAACGCAGAGTTAAATGAGGTAAGCGGATTGCCACTATTCGCCAGAATCCCTTCAAGCGCATTTAAACCTCCAGCTGACATGCCTCCGTTTGGTATCACGTTCATTGCCCAAGGTGACATCAGGCCTCCCCCTGTACCTAAATATGGATACATCTGGTTGCTCCCAATGCCCAACTGACCCACTTGCTCCAGGCGCTGGGTGGCTTCCAGAATGCTCGATTTGCACTGTTGCTGTAGCGACGTTTCAAGCTGTTCCTTTGATACTCGCACAGTATCCAACTTCATAACAATTTCCTTTCTCTGCTCAACCAGGTGCTTCTTTGTGTTTTGGTCAATATCCCAAGTATGGAGCGCAAGATATCTATCCAGGTTAGCAAGCTGGTCAGAAAGCATGTCATGCTCATGAGTCGCATCCTCCAGGGATTTAAGAGTCGTCTGGTCCAGGAATTGGCTAGCAGCAGGCAGGGTTGGAACGGTAGGGCTGTTAAAGGGACCTATCCCCTGGTTTTGAAGGCCTCCGGCATTTGGGTAGAGTTGCGGCGGTGCTAGCATCACACCAGTGGGTGGTGCAGAGTACATACTAAGCAGCTGGGAGGACGGCAATACATACGGCGCCTGCAAAGGCAGCTGAGGAGAAGGAAGAGGGTGGGAGACCGTGAACTGCGGGTAGTAGGATTGAGACACTGCAGGAACCAAGCCCATTGCATCAGTAACTCCACCAGCCACCGAGTAGAATGGCCCATAAGGAGCAGTTTCCGGCGACATTGGTCCTAGCTTCAAGATTTCTGAGTTGGGACTTAAACCAAGCGGAAGTTGGGATTCCAAGCTGCTGAGAAACCCAGACGCGTTCATTGAAGACGGATGAGTGGTCTCCCCATAGCGCTGAGATATTCTTCCAGAGCTTGTCTGTGCAACCGAGGCAGTAGAAGTAAAAGATTTGGCATGGCCATTGCCCTGGCCTCCGTCATAGGGAAGGTGATGCTGCATTGAGCTTTCGCTCTCGATTTGCGAATGAGTAGAAGTTGGAGATTTCGCCTTGTTCGCGGAGCGGTTTTTATCACCCTTCATAGGACAGGACTGTTCAGACGCCGGAGTTGGAAGCTTGAACTCGGGAGCTGGTGAGCCTGAGAGATTCATTGGCACAATGCGGCCCCCCGCAGTAACTCTCTGATGCTTTGGCGAAGAGTGTTCCTTGAGAAATCTCGCGAACCCCGCGTCGACCTGTGCGAGGGTACCCTGTGGCGCGTTAACGGGCTGACGAACTGGATACTGAATGCTGCTTGTTCGCGACGTGTTCCCAGTAGAGATACTGGACGTAACTCGCTGGCGATTAAGCGCGCTTCTTGTCCAGGCCTGACTTCCGGAGCTCTCACGACGTCGTCGACTGATAGAAGCTGCTAGAAATACCATTACGTCTTAGTGGATTGTCATCGCGAACCAAACTGGCGCGTTGACAGGACTTACAGTCAGACTTGTTGGTCCAGTTCAACGGTTGACCCCTGTAACCTAGACTGTGCCCAATCTCCAAGAGTGTCGGAATATCGTATCTTCTAGGTTTTTCCTCCTTCGTCGCGGGTTGGTGATGGCTGGCGAAGAGTTGTTTGGGAGTCACAGGGTAAAGGATATCGCTCGCCCTGGCAAGTTGTGGAATTGTCCTCCTTGTTGCGATATCGCCTTCTTCTCTGAAGGGTGAAGCAGGATTGCCTAGGGTGTCCAGGTCCTCTGAAGAGTCTTGAAGAGATTAGAATGTCATTAAAGCATAAAAAGGATCTCATAGCTGGCTGGCTGTCTTACCTTTGCTGGGAACACACTGCAATGCCATTGCTGGTTCCATGCACGAGTAAGACAAGAGAAAATGCTTGGAATAGGAAAAACAGATACTGCCAGTGCGCAGGAGAGTATAGAAAAGGACAATAACCAACTTGCTATACAAAGTTGACGCCTTGGTGCAGTTATGTGAGATGAGCGTAAAGAATGAAGAGGTAAACAAGTGCCAACTCAAAAGAATCCACTGCTATCCCAGTGATTGCTGGTCTCTACCTTAATGATTGAAGGGAATGAGAATCTTCAGATGGAAAATGATGAGATGAGACTCAAAAGACACCTTTTTGTAGGTGGTTAGATAGAAGGTTAGGTCAGGGAGTAAGTGTGAAACTGTGTGTCAAGTGAACAGAGGAGGCAAAGCAGTGAAAATACTGGTTGTTGTAGAGATGGGCCACAACAACAAACAAGAACACACCAGGAAAGAGAATATCAGATAAGTGTTCCTTCTTCCCTCAACAAAGCTATTGCTGGTATAATGCTGGGCTGCCCCTTCTGTTGGGCTGATAGAGGGAGACAGGTTGGGGAAGTCACACAGTCACCAAGGTCAGCGATCTATGGAAGGAAGTGTTTAGGAACTGCTGCTTGTTTCTGTCTATTGCTTCTGATCTGTAAAGAAAGACTTCTGAGAACACCATCCAACATTAGCTACCTAGGGCAAGCAAGAATGACATGGATACAGCATCTCATATGCATACTATGACATCCAAGATGGACTAGGTATTAGGATAATTTAACAGGAAATCAAGCCGGCCTCGATCCAACGCCAACGCCAATCCAAAGCCACAAAGGAAAACGATTGACATGTCTGGGGGTATCAGAAGAAAGAGAGTACAGAATGTGTAGGTGAGCTAGCACCTGCAGACATTCAAATACACCGAAGACAAAGAGAACACTCAACATAGGTTGAGGAAAATACGCCAATATCGTCCAGCGACCATTACTTCACCCATGGCTTTAGCAGAGCCGACTCAATCTCAACGATATGAATAAACCTCTACGCATCAGCCGGACGCTATGAACGACAACTCAAACATGTTCTCGGACCTTTACAGGTTCTCCAAAGGGATCGACCCTACTGGTATCATCATCGTATTCGTAACTCGCTCTTGCTGAGGTGATGTCGGCGTCGTCAGGGCTTTTCACCCCCCTTTTGTTGGCCTTGTTCCCCAATTCCCAACTACCATGTCGCTCATGCCTAAGGTCGCCAGATTGACTTGAGCCACCGTTGTTGATGGAGATTCCAGCATTGCTATTATCTGTTCCAACAACTGTTAAATCGGGGTCGCTATGAAGTTTACCAGCGCCTTTGAAACCCCCTGGATCGGATCTCCGCCGGTGACGGTTCCTATAAAGCCTTATTCCAAGGCATACGGATGCAAGAGCGCCAATCAATCCTATAACAACCAATGTAACAACAGCACCGATAACCCCAGCAACTGCTGGCTTTAGACGGTGAGATTGAGTAGACCCGTGGGATGGAGGAGACCCGGACTCATTTGGCGAAGAATTGCCTTTGGACACATAGGCTGAGCAGAACATGGTGCCGCTACCACATGCCCTACACCACTCGGATGAAACCATCATGATATTTACCATCTCATCGATAAATTCTTCATAGGGCATGGAAATCTGACTTAAGCCGCGACCGAACATGGGGTACGAGGTAAAGGGTGTATATATGTCGGATGTATTCGTCCCGTTGCGAAAGTAGAACCGGACCTTAAGATCGCTTTTGCTGGAAGGATACTTTCCCACAGAATCCGGCTGGACGCTAAACAGTTCAAATATCATGGACGCACCATCGCTAGGAAGGCTGTAAAAGTTTGGTTGGCGAGGAGAGGCTAATTTTGACAAGGCGGCGAAAGCTACCATAGGTTCATAGCTGCCAAAGAGCAGTGTCAATTTGTTTTTGGTGCCTCGTAATTGATAATTCGATTCAAGGGACTGGAATATGAGGTATGCCAACATGCGGCCAGCTATTGGAACAAGAAGGTGATCGTCGTCAGCCTTCAAAGCGGTGTTATTGCCGTTTGTTGCAAACACCCATTGATCCGCTAGGTGACGTGCTCGTGTCAAATCCTCGAAGGTGACATTATTCCGAAGGCTTGGGTTATGAAGGTAGGCGTACTTAAGATACTCGTAGATATGGTAGGAATTGGCATAGTTTGCCCCTCCCGGAGAGAAAGCGCCTTCGAGAAGACGATCATATGAATCGTTATAGAACGATGAACTCTCGTGACTGGCGGGGAACTGGTCGCTGGCAAGATATCTCCGGGTGGCTGCGTCGTGATTCGGACAGTTACGGTGGCCAGCAAGCTGAGCGTGTAGCGGGTCTTGTCCTGTAGGAGCTACCATCTTGGGATACTGATATCCGTGTAATGGAAAGTCCACGATTGTCCCATTCACCATCATTGCATCGTCATCGCTATAAGAGTGATCCGCGAGGTGTTCAGTTGGAGGGTAGAGCCCTTGCATGAATGCCTGGGCAGAGGCGGATACAAACTGATCAGCCATGGAGACGACGGAAATATCGTCACTGGCAAGATAGGAGGTGGAGATGCCTTGGATAAGAGTCCCAAAGTATGATATATCATCGCTGGGAATCAAGTAGCGATCCCTCAGGGCGATACCCGCCCCAAAAAGCTGCTGAGCTCCCCATGAGGTCAACCTTCTTGGCTGTGAAAGAGCATATGCTGTGCTGTCGCCGTGAAAAGTGTAGGCAACGACACCCCAGACCTTCTCTTGTAGAACATCCTCGGCGAGGGCGAGGGAGAAATACTGCAAGAAAACGAAGAGCTGCCTCCAGAGCCACATGATATGTGTAGCAAACGACTTTCAACCCACTATTGCAAGAGGTCTGACATATATTCATCGAAGAATGCAAGCCTTAAAAAGATGTAACAAGGACATCGCACACCATGACAATCTGGCTTCGTGGGAAGTCCCCGCCATCATCCGAGATCATTATGTTGACCCACGGGACAATTCATGCCTACCTGAATGCTTAAACTCGACTAGGGTTGGAGTTGAGGGTGGGTAGCGCAAGCACGGCAGCAAAAATGGTAAAATGGTAAAATGGTAAACCTTCGCCCAGTTGTCAGTCATGGAAATGGTAAAGCTAGTCTTCCTACCCATTGTGTCTGCTATCCCTGCGGTAAGATGAGGGGTAGCTGCTGGTTAGCTTTGGAACATCACATCATCGACCACACAGGCAGGTGGTTGGCTGCAGCCAGCTTGGCAGGTTGGTGATCGCATAGTATGATCAAGTATGATCAAGTATGATACCAGTGGCATTGTAGGCTTCTTGGATATCAGGCTTCCTATCAAGGGTTAAGGTCTGTCAAGATAACCGAAAAGCAAGGTGCGGCTGGACACTCAGAGCTGAGTGATGATGTATGTATCCTGAGCAACCAGCCCTGGGGTCTTGATGGTCATTGTGGAACGGATGTAGGATGTCATATTGATCATAGTTAAAAGCACACATAATAGGTACGTACATATCTGCAAAGAGTAAATCTGCCAAGGGAGTTTGTGTGTGCAGCATAACATCAGGAGATGGATGCTGCGAGGTTTGTTCTGCAGCAAGCTGGGCGATGAAGTGGCACTAGTCACGTGATAAGTCTAGCCTCAAACTGGAGCGATACTTCGGAGGGAAAAGGAACTGAAAAGCAGCGACAGAACAAATTGCGCAGGTAGACTCGCGCATCAACGATATATATCCTTCCCTAGCCGTTGCAAATACTAGCTATTGCCAGTATCTCATTGTATCTTCGTAATTAGCGGAGGAAAAGCCGTGCCGTCCTGCTTTGATGGGTTTTACCCCCGAGTTCCCGCAGCAATAAATTTCTGTTGTTCCTGCGAGGCTAAAAAGTTTCAAGCCCTACATCTGCGCCCTATCCCTAAGCCCTCATTTCTCTTCCTGGAAGTCGGCCTGGACGGTCCAGTAGCAGCAACAACGTGGAGATGGTGAGCACTCGAGGCTCAGATCCCTCAATCGATGCGAACACGGCGGCTGCTCCTACGGCAGCCGCTGTCAATTCCAATGATGAGTCCAATGGTGAGTTAGCTTTCCATCTCTTTTGACAATAGCAGCAATCCAGGCGCAGGAATGCTCTGTTCTGGCTGTCAGAGCAAGAACCCCCTGTATTGTATCTCCTTGAAGTACTTGGTGCTGATGTTTGCCAATTGTTGTCTCTAGGACTCCAAAAGAATATCCATTCACTTGATCATGATGTCACAGATGATCCAGCACATCCATCAAAGAAAAGGCGCACAGATTCTGTTAGTGAAGGGTTTGCAGCATATCAAAGTCTGACTCCAGCAACAGAGATATCACTGGAGCAACAGGTTCAGGAGGTTGCCGCGAATAATAATACCTCACTAGTTCCTGTGACAGAAGCCAAAGAAACCACAAATGGCGATGACCCTTTCTTTGACATGCAAAAGATTAGCAATGTCCAGGAGATTACCCCCGAGAACACTGAACATGTAGCAAAGGTTCTCTCGAATATCATGGACCACGCAGAGCGAATCGGGGAGCAATGTGTGATTAGCCGGAAACTGGAGGAGTCTGGCTCGAAGACAGTTACCTTCATCAAGGCTAATTCTCACTTGAAGATTCAGAGTCTCCCCATCCTTGACAACCTGGTATGTTGGCCGCTAGACCTGCAATTCGCTCCCAACCATGTTGACAAACCATTTAGTCGTCGCAAATCCTATCCTTACTAGCCCGATTGACGTATCAAGAGGTCACTTCGATCGTTACCGAACCGAATTCTGAAAATGGAGCTGCTTACGCGACTATGCGATCGTTGTTCGACCATAGTAAACGGGTCTACACCATAACGAGCCCTTTTCTATCTCCAACGGAGCTTGGCCTTACGGAACCAACTCAAGTCGATATAATCCGAAAAGCAAACATGGCGTCCTTCGTCTCCAGCATCTTCGGTTCGCAGGAGATTGGTTTCTCCGAATTGAACGACAATTTTGTTGATACATTTGTCCCGGAAGGGAGCCGGCTGTTGAAAGTTCAGGGTGCGCTTTTCTTGGAGCTGAAGACACAGGCGTACATTGCAGCTATGAATAGCAAGGAACGATCGAGGACAGAACTTTTGTACGAGCTTTTCCCGGATGATCTCGAGCAACAATTACTCCGCAGGAAGCCTGGGTATAGGCAGCTTGCACCAAGTGAAGCTGACTTTGTTAAACGTGCACTATCCCGGCGAGAAATACTCATCAAGGAGATC
Source organism: Polytolypa hystricis UAMH7299 (assembly GCA_002573605.1). Classification (NCBI taxonomy): domain Eukaryota; kingdom Fungi; phylum Ascomycota; class Eurotiomycetes; order Onygenales; genus Polytolypa; species Polytolypa hystricis. The sequence goes on along the minus strand of PDNA01000011.1, from coordinate 126,877 downwards.
AATAATCCTGATGCCGTCAAGACATTACCGCAAAGATATCAGTGGGAGGATTTCCTGAGGGACCTAAGTTCATACGTGAGTAAGAACTTCGAAGCTATCAGCCACCAGCAGGTTAGTCCCCCTTGCCAATTTTTCAAAGCCGTGATTTCTAACTAATGCTGTATAATTATAGACCAAGAAACCTAGCAAAGGACGCCCATCTACTTCCGCGAACGAAGACGCGGAGGAAACGCGAAGTGCACCTTTGGAGACCCAATTCCCCGTCGCACCTAGTCAGCCGGTACCCACTGCTCCACGGAGCCTCTCTACAGATCTCGTTGCGAGGGCCGCTCGTGCAGCACAAATCGCTCTCCAAGGTCAAGGGCTCAGAGGTGCACGGAATGCTGCAAAATCTGCTCAGCAGACACAACCTGCTCAACCGGCCCAGCAAACCCCTCAACCGCAGCCACCGCAACAAGTACAACATTCCCCTCCCCCGCCACAGGCCACACAACAGCAGCAACAGCAGCAGCAGCCACCACCTACCCCTCAACCTCAGCAACTGGCGCAACCCCAACAAATCCCGCAACAGCCACAGCAACAGCAACATATGCAGCCGCTGCAGCAATTTGGACAGGCTCCGCAGCAACCTCCGCCGATCCCACATGGTTTACCGATGCCTCAGCAACAGCCTGGTCAGCGGACTTTCCAGCACATGACAGCCGCGCCAAATTTCCCGGCCCAACCAGCCCAGATCACTTTCCACCAAACTCCGCAAACCCCACTCCACTTCCAACAGTACAGCCCTCCTGCTGCCACCCCGCCACCCCCCAGTGCCAGACCAGATAATGCCGCAGCTGCCGCTAACTACGGCTATATGCCTGGTGTCCCCCACTACTCCCAATCCCAGCCGACGCAAGTTCTGTACGAGCGAGCGCGGATGGTGACGTCTTCCAAGACCTCAAATAATAACCGTCGCACTGGTCTACCCAGTCAGCGCCGTCCTTGGACCACGGAGGAAGAGAATGCGCTCATGGCTGGACTGGATCGTGTTAAGGGGCCCCATTGGAGCCAGATACTAGCGATGTTTGGCCCAGGAGGAACTATCAACGAGTCTCTCAAGGATCGCAACCAAGTCCAGCTGAAGGACAAAGCGCGCAATCTCAAACTGTTTTTCTTAAAGAGCGGGATTGAAGTGCCATACTACCTTAAATTTGTTACCGGCGAGCTCAAGACACGTGCTCCAGCACAGGCAGCCAAGCATGAAGCGCGCGAGCGGGAACGCAGGCGAGGCGAGGAAGATAAGGCGCACGTCGAAGGGCTTGAAGGAATCATGGCGCTTGCCGGAGGACATTCCGCGAATAATATGTCTCCTGGTCCTGTCCCTCCCGGCGCTGACATGATGACTGGATCACCTGCGCCCATGCAGCAGCAACCTATCTTCCAACAGCCTAACATCCAACAACAACAACAACCGCAGCTGCCGCCGCCGCCGCAGGAGCAAACCCCGGAACAGGCCTTGATTCAGAATCTAGGCCCGGAAAGCGCGCGACAAACACCACAACTCGAGCAACAGCCTCCGATTGACCCGTCACTTCAAAATGCGAAGTAATTTAGTGGGTGCCTTTGCGCCAATCTCACTTTTATACCAAGATACACTCAGTACCTAGCCTTTGTTATTATCATTCGGGAGTTCGGGATCTAGATCATGAAATTTTGTACATACATGCTGCCCACAAAATATTTCGATTTTACACTGTAATCAACACAGTTATTAAGTCTAGGAAGCATTTATCATGGAGTTGGCGAGAAAAGGGCAAAGATACAGACAGAGGAGTTAATAGGATCTTCTTCATTTTAATAATGCAATTCTTTCAATTTATAAACCGTGTTTAAATTCATCGATGATTTGATGTACATAGATATACTTCGTATTAAGTAGACTTAAATTGAAAAAGGTCTGAGTTGTAAATAGACTTTCAAAAGCATGGATGAGCCAGAATAAAAATACTTGCTTTTAAGTAAAGCGTTGCTACTCCACGACCTGGATTTCAAAGTTTGAGAAGTCTGACTTCTTCCACTAAATATTTTTCCTCGTCGTGAATACTACCGCAATCAGTGTGGAGCGTTTCTCGTTGAAGTCGCTCCTCTGGATGCGAATACATACATAGTTCACAAGACCCAACGTCTTCCCAGCCAACCCTAGCCTGACACCCTACCTATCGTCACTGCATTGCCTGACCAACTGCAGCTGCCTCTGATTCGACCAACACCCGGCCAGTGCGTGTCCCAACCTATCCAGTAACAAAGGCGCATTTTCCTTTATTACAGCAATTATAACCCAGCAGTGTCTGTGTGTGTGTGTGTGTGTCACCATGGCCGATTCCCAACCGCCGCAGCCGCAACCAGTTGCTTCTCCGGCTTTAGCTGTACCACCACAACCACCAACACAGCAGCCATCGCAATCATCACCAGTCGCCACAGAGCCCATCGATACTAACAGCACAAACACAACTCCAACATCGACACAGCAGCAGGAGCAGGAGCAGGGACTGGATACTTCTACGTCTACGATCCGCGCTGGCTCAGAAAACGATGCGATGAACTCGTCAAATGTGAAGAAAGACGTCACGATGGGCGGGACTGCGGAGGCAACTGGAGATACAACTGGTGCTGCTGGCACTCAGCAGCTACAGGATGGACAACAACAACCACAACAACAGCAACAGGGCCAGCCGCAGATTACTGAGACAGCGGCGGCGATGGCAGGACTGAATGATGTTAACCCCGTCACGGGAGCGCTGCCGCCGTCGAAGAAGGATACTAGTCTACGCGAGTTTTTGGGACAGATGGATGATTATGCACCTATTGTGAGTTTTCTTTTAAAAGGCTTGCTTGCGCCTCTCTTTACATAATTCCCCCCCCAGACATGGACATGATATATACCCGATATCAAAGATCTCCTCACTGACCCACCAACCTACTCTAGATCCCCGACGCCGTAACAGCGCACTACCTCACTCTAGCCGGTCTCCCACCACCAGGCAACGGACCCAACCGCACCCCACCCCACCTCGCGCGTCTCCTCGCGCTCGCGACGCAAAAGTTCATCGCCGACGTCGCCGCCGACGCCTACCAATACTCACGCATCCGCGCCTCCAATAGCTCCAGCTCCAACAACCCCATGGGCTCACTGAACATCACCGCGGGCCTAAACACTGCCGCGGGTGGGGGCCAGGCCCCTGGCGGCGGCGGCGCCGGTGGTGGTGGTGGTGCAGGAGGAGGCGAAGGGGGCAAGAATAAGGGCCCTGCGGGCGTGGGTGGCGCGTTGCTGGGCGTTCAGAGAGCGGGCTTTGGAGGTGGTGGACAAGGTGGAACGCAGGGAAGGACGGTGCTCACGATGGAGGATTTGGGCATGGCCGTTGGAGAGTATGGGGTTAGTATTAAGAGGGGGGAGTTTTATCGGTAAAAAAAGAGAGAGAAAAAACATGCCCGCAAGGGAAGGAGGGGGGATGATGTGTGCACTTTTAGTTTTTGATTCCCAGGGATGCTCTTAACTTGCTGGGGGGTTTCCATGGCTTCTTTTTTTGATTTCGCGAGTTGTTCGCGAGGTGGTCCTCTCTTTTTTTTTTTTTTATACGCCGCCGTGCTGATATTTGGGATATGGAAGAGAATTGCCGTGCCGGGCGAGGGGGATGGTTAAGATGGCGTCTTGATAAACTTTTTCTTGGGCGTTTTTATCGGAGAGAGGTTCTGCATTGCCTGTATAATACTGGGGCTACACGGCGTGGGGATGGCGTTTTCTATAGCTGTATTTGACATTACTTTTGCTTTATTAAGGAAGGATTTGTTTGCTGGTGCTTGCATCACTCTTTGTTCTGTGATATAGAAAGCAAATCATGGGAATCTTGAAAAAAAAGAAAAAAATTGTTATTCGAAAAACGCGGGTGCATAGACTCGAATGAGGGACACCGTAGGGTTATCTTTGAGAGCATGTTTTGAGGGACGATGTGAGGTCGTCCTTTTCATAAAAAGAAACAGGGATGCTACTGTAGAGGGTTTGAAGAATGTCATGCAAATAACAACAAAAATTATGTTTATAAATAGAAATACATATCCCTATTCAAAAGGCGGAGAATTGTAAAAACGGAGGTTCAGGCATCTTTGTACAGTACAAGAGTTCAAATCTAGAAGAAGATACAGGAGGAACACGAAAAAGAAAAGAACAAAACAAAACAAAAAGAGAGATATATCCCACCAACAAAAGAAATAGGAAATACGCCCGCTATGCCCTTGCCAATTCCCCCGCCATCCGTTATCTGCGTTATGGAAGTCGTTGGACGGTGTGAAAGGGATGAGGGGGATGCAATTGATGGAAGGCAGGAAAAAGGCCGTTGATTCTCAGAGAAGACGGGTTCATTTATGCGCGCGCCTTGGTAGCCCTCCGGTCATCATATGCAATGATCTTTTTTGCCAGTGGGCGGAGAACACCTTCGAGTATCCGACAGCTTTGGTTATATGGCGTAAATGTCCGCGCTGGATGGCAGCGTAGCGGAGTATCGGAGGAGACCGCGTATATAGTTCCCCCCCCCTCCCCTTTGGAAGGGCTTCCGTCGGAACAGCGTAGAGAGAACACAATGTCGTGCTGCTAGCATCTTCCAATGACAGTCGCAATCCACCAATTCCCCATTCACGACCAACGAACCCGATTCCGCAGCGCAGACATTCCACCCACCAACCACCACCACCACGAACGACCTCTACTACTCAACCACCTTATCTCTTCAGCGTCGGATATCTCGCCAACTTTCTCGTCCTACACAGATAGCGACCCAATTAGCCAACCAAAACCACCATAAATCCACCCTCCCACACAAACCCCCATTGCTTTACCAAGCCACAAACCGGAGAAGCAAAACAAAAAGAGCAAGAGCCCTCAGGGAGAGGCCAAAAACATACTGCGCAAACTCCCCCAACTTCCGTCCAACCATCTGCTCCGTAATAATCACATCCTGATAATCTTTCCCATTATGCACCTGGAACTTCAGTCCGACAAAGTTTGGTAGAATGGTTGCGGAGCGCGCTTGTGTGCGGATCGGAGGTGTGCCGGGTGGTGGGGGGATTGTTCGGGGTAGAGGGAGACTGGTTTGTTGCGCGCGTTAGCTAGTCAGTTCAATAGGCGAATAGGGGATATTTGAGTCTTTTTCTCGTGAGGGGGAATAGAGGAAGGCGGAGGAGGGAGCGCTTTGACGTACGGGACAATATTGGGACCTGCGGAATCATTTGTCTAGGATTAGCTTTCGCTCTGGGAAAACCAACCATTGGAGTATCATCCGAACGGGGAAATAAAGAGCCTTGACTTACCCTTCCACACCGATCGGCCACAGAGTACCCGCGTAGCATACATTTTTCCGTACAGACGTCAAAGGAGGTTGAGCAATGCCTGTCGTTTTGAACTGGTCGGGGTTGCTATCCCAATCAATAACTTTTTGGATCCGTGATGCTGGAGGCCGGAAAATCACATACGCCGAAGGTCCGGTATTCACGTGACTATTTCAGATTCCACGCAGGGGAAAGGAGAGAAAGAGTAAAGAAGGCAACTGGGGAAGAATGTGTATGTAGGGGATAAGTAGTGACTTCTCGTTAATTTCGTTGTGATTCTCAGTGTCTCATCTAAGTCATAATGATCTAAATGCTATCTAGATCTGGTGGTATAGAGGTCATCCACCTTCTGCGCATCATGATTTCAGCCTGGGGAATAGAAGTCCCGTATATCCCTTCTCGAAACCCCCACTCAAGCCTCAGCCAGCTTTTCTATAATCTCAACCAGATTTCGAACGCCAATTAATACATTTTCATCAGGGCCCTGACCAGGGGTCCATGTGGCATGCGCAAAATCAATCAATCGGATATCGTGAACTTTATGGGGTATTTCATCCTCGTCTTCCTCGAGGTCTCCTAAACCAGCAGCTGTGTCGGCGTCGATTTCGATCTTGAAGCTTCCTTCTGTGACTGTCTCACCTCCGACGCTGATGTTAACGATCTCCACTGCATCATCAGGTAGATCTTCCTCATCAAACTCTGCGCCGGAATCATTTTGTTCAACATCCTTTTTGTTTTCCTCATTGGCCAATGCATGTTCAAATGCTTCTGGGTCACCCTCATACACAAACAGTATGCTCGCGGAATACATGCGACTCTCCTCCCCTTCAAGCGCGACCTGGACGGACCGCAACTCGTTCGCCAACCTTGTCGCCACAATATTCAAGTGATCCCGCTTTCCAACTTTTGCGCCTGCAAGGAACGCTTCAAATCCCTTCTTCACGTTTTCCGCATTAAACGAGCGCCCGTACCACTTATCATACCGACGATATCCCTCACTCTCCACGATTTTGCATTTCGATTTGCATTCTTCAGAGGCTTCTTGGGGTAATTCGCCGTCGATGATGTCTTTGTATTCTGCCTCTTCGCCAATCCATACCTTCATACCAGCAATGCGGAATCCTAGGCTCCCCGTTGTTGTTTTCCGCGCGACTTCATCTAGTCTAGCGCGTTTGTTGAGGCTAGATTTATCATCCCACAATCTCGCACCCAGCTTCACGTCTAGCACGTTTGGTCGTTTGAAGCCCGCAGCCACATTCTCTAATACAATAGATAAGCCAGTCTCTAGCTTTTTCCCGCCCGAGGGAACCCATTCCTTTTCTTCTTGTGGCAAAGAAGTCACAGCAGGCACGGTTTCCGACTGCCCAACTAGCTCTGCGGGCATAGGCGTATCCGAACCCGAGGACGGCACTGATGGAGCGGTGGATATGGTGCCATCAGTCGTACCAATGGGGAGGGATAGAGGTTGCCCGGCGTCAGAGGAGGATAGCGTTCCCATGAAGGTAGGCATGTGCTTTCGAAACTCCGGGTGGTGTACGCTGGACTCATAAAAGGCAATTTCATGCGCGGTGCAGGGCTTAGCGATTAGAGAACCGGAGGGATTGCAGCGCACGCCATCACTGTAGAATTAGAAGGTAAATAGGTTAGCGGAGGGTTCAGCTTGTTAGGTAATTGATAATGGATGGATGGATGGAAATTCGCCAACAACAGCGCGGAAGCAATATATTTTCCCCGTACAGAGCACTGGGAAAGATATGCTACTCTCACAGTAACCGGAGAGCTAGGCGACTTACTGTCCAGCAGCGGCGTGATCAAAGGCAACGAAACCATCGTCGTCCAGCCGTGGAGCTTTGGCGTTATTTGATTTTGATGTAGTCATGGTTTCAGGACTGCAAATCGGTGTCTCTCTAATAATGACGAATTGAAAAGGGCTCGATCAACTCCAATTCCGAAATCACAGTAGGAAGAGCAGGTAGCAGGTACTCCGTAGTCGAAGAAGGAATAAGGAAAGAGAGGGGGCTCGGCCCGCACCATCGTCCCTCAGTTTGTCGCTGATCAGCAGCGGAGTGGGCCTCAAACACCAGTGAAGAGCGCTAAGAAGAAAAAGAGATACACAGCAGTGCCAGGATTATGGGGAAGTACCGCCATTATGCCACACATTACCAATGCCGGAATAATAGCTGTTCCGCTACTTTCTTTATGACGTAGTTACATACCTAGGTATGTACAGTACATAGACCAGCGTTTGTTACCATCAATTATAAGAGTTTCAATAATCAACTGTAGGGAACATATAATAAGTAAAGTCTCTCAAACAGCTGAAATAGGACGATTATGTCGTTCTATTGCAAGTACACCCATCGCCCCCGTGAAATCATCTGCGTCATAAATACCAGACTGTACACACGGTGTATCAAATGTTACACTGCTCCTGGATGCCAAGCATTCCTCCTCCTCGTGCATATCGAGATCTCCTTGATCTCCTTGCCTGATGCAGCTGTGAAAAAGCAACACTGGGGACAAGTTGGATGCAAAATTCCCAAAATAGAGAGCTCCTCTGTGCAACAGTAGTTGCATGTGTCAGATGGACTGCTTTGTGCTGGCTCCGATCTGTACCACATGCAGCTTGTTGCCTCTCACCCTGATATCAGGGGTGTCCATGTTTACAGCTCTTCTTGCCTACATCCTGCTACTGGGCCATGTGGATAGCTACATACCACCTCCATTATTAGTGAATCTCAATACAAAGGCCCAATCCTGAGGAGGCTGTCATATTCACATCCAATAAAGAACCACCTGCAAAATCTGAGAGGTTCTTCACCTGGCTACTATTCTGGACTTCTTAACCTGCTATTTGGACTTCACCCAAACAGCTCACTTCACTTTCTCTTTATCTCACAGGCAGGGCTCACCTCATCCCTACTTTCCTTTCTCTCTTTTATCTGCCTGGTTCTTCTCACCCCACAACTCGTCATCTCTCTGACCTTACTACCTCGCTCAGCCAGTCTCGCAGGGTGCTTGGACACAGCTAGCCCACCGAAACAGCTGCTTCTTCATTTAGTTGTGAAGGTCACTCCTACTGACTGATCCTGTCCATTCACACAAAACACAGATTCTTTTCTGTTTCAGCCGTCTAAGATCATTACTAGTGTTGTAGTCTGTTTTGCAGAGCAGCAGAAACCATGGCCACTCCTAATGACCCCTCTGGAACCAATCCAACTCTCCACGACACTGCTGCGGCGGATGGCCCGCTCACAACACTCCCATCAGACTTGGGAACCGCGTTGGATGGTGATGAAAATGGGTCCTGCGTTGATGCAGTAGCTGATCACACCTATGAAGGGGAGCAGGAGATTAATCTAACGAGAACAGCCCCTACAAAGAAGAAGAAGAAGAAGAGAAACAAGGCCAGGACGAAGGGCCAGAAGAAGCTTGTATGTGCCCCTTGCTTGCCCTATCCGTATTTTTTTTAAACAGATGGACTAATTCGAGGCTCTGAAGGGAACCGGTTTTGAGGAGTATTTTGTCGACAGACCACTCACCGTTGCTGAGCACGAAGAAGAGAAGAGACTTTATGATGTGTTCGTCATCCCCTAGTTTTCTTGTCTTGTCTAGGTTACCGCTAACCATAGTTTTTGCCAAAAGACTCCACCCTGCCATTAAGTACGTTCCCTGCATCCCACATTCCTAGAGACCCTTTTCTAACAGCTGGAAGTCGCATCGAGACAGCCATTCAGCGTTACCAAGCGAAGAGAGCTTTGAATCCTGAACGCAGAAATGTCTTCACCAAATACATGTCGTACGGAGGCGTGGACGTCGGCCCAAAGATGTTTGGCGGTAGCGACCCTCGCGATCTCAAGGATATGGACGCAGAGGAAATCCGTGTTGCAACCGCCCATGCGTCTATCCCCAAAGACCGCTCTGAATGGATAATCGACTTTGAAGCCGTGGCAAAAGGATTCTTGTAGGTAGAATGCTTGAATTGCGGGGCGCGCGGGGTTTGCAGCGCATACTAATTTGTTCTTTACAGTTCGTCCGTTGTTCCATGGTTTTTCGACCTTGAAAAGGAGGAATTAGTAAACATGACGACGGGAACCATTAAAAACTTCTACAATTATATCCTCTACCACGACGTCTGCCCAGAATACCGTGAGAATATTCTGGCCGCAAGATCTGTATGTGATACTGCGAACGAGGAGCTCTGGAGAGCGCGTGAAGCTTTCTCGTCTTCGCCTGGAGATTTCAATACGGCATGCTCCACCCTGTTCGGCGGGCATTACTTTGGCTTCTACATTGGTACTGAGGAGGGCGCCAAGGAAAAGTCAGAGCAACAGGATGCAATCGGCATGCCAGACGAGACTGCAAGGAAGGTCACCAAATTTGCAGTTGCTGGTGCAGGCAGCTTCGAACAAGCGTCGCAGTTTCGCGACCTTGCGACAAAGAACGAGCTCAAAGGTGTTTGCGTCGATGAGAACGGCTTCGAAATTATTTCCATCACCGAACCTGACTCGGGACTGCGAGACTTTTATAAAGAATACGCCCCTGATCTGCAAGCAGTGGGCAAAATCCGCGCACGCGCTTGGCGTGATCCTGGAATGCCTGAAGAAGATCTCGCACCTGAAGAACGGAACCAGCTTCAGCTAGCTAAACCAAACGAATTCGAGTTCTTCGTCGAGGAGAGCAGGTTGAAGCTCTGCTTCGTTGGCATGAAAGTCCGCGCAGCGATTTGGGAGCTGAATTGCGGGGTTCATTATTTTGACCGTCCGCTTGCCACGTACTGCTCTTTCTACACCGTTTTGCCGAATGACAGCATGATAGGGTGGAAAAAACCAAGGGATCTTCGAGATGACGAACTCACGCTTGGAAAGAAAGCGGTCGACGGGGGTCAAGATGAAGACGGTGATGTGGGCTGAGATGATGTGGGTAGTTGGTGGCGTATTTCAATCTACCCCCGAGCATGTTCTGGGGGAAGGATACTCCTGTGTGCTGTTGCTGGGAAATTTTTGCTTTTCTTCCTCTCATTATTACCAGTGATGCCCTGGGGATGGTAGCATCCTCATACTCTGGGCTTGTTTCTTCATTGATTAAACCTTGCGTCATGTTCCGCAGTGCTTGCTTGCCCCTTGTCCCCTTCATATCCGGTGCAGAAAGCACAGCCCATCCTCCCCTCTTTCCAGTTGACATGTCCTGTCCTATTTTTTGCCAAACATAGTTCTTTTTCATCACAGTGAAAGATCATGCGAAATAATGCTCATACGTTTCACCATCAAATCTCCATCTCGGGCGGAAGAACCGCGACAAAGTGTCCGACACCGCGATCTTCCAGTACCTGCTCATGCGGACCTAAAGAATCGATACGTTCCTCTTGGTCTTCCCCTTCCTCCAGCTGCCGCAGAATATAGGGGTAATGGATATACGCCTGCGTACTCCGATCCGAAGCGTAGACAATAGTCCTCTCCACAAGATCAATGTAGCATTTGCAATTCATATACTTTTTCCTAACCACTCGTATCCTCCCTGCTGGTCCTGCCCGCTTCCCGCTTCCCTCACCTCCTTCTACCCCTCCCATCTCCCCGTGCCCTTCATCATCATGATCATCATCATCACGATAATCCCACCTCTCAACAGCCCCACAAACATTTGACCCAGTATCCCTCATCGCAACAAGCACATTGAACAACACATATGGCTCCAACACACTCTCTACAATCCAGTAATACCCATGCGTATTCCCCACCCTTCCAGCTAGCTAATACACACGCGCGGGTGATTCGCGAGTAAGAATAGCGTAGTCATCGCCTCGCGCGCGAGTTTAAGCTTCTTTGCGTATGATGTGCGTGCAGCGGCAGCGGACGGTCGAGCTGCTAGGGTTAACGATGATAGGATATCAGTGGTCCCCACTGCTAGGAGGCGATGGAGGTAGAACGCGGACAGCGGCCTCATTGATCAATAGCTTTACCCGGTTTGGCAGAGTTATTTCCGGGAAGCTTTTGGGCCACATCGCTGATCCAAAACTCTATACTTTGGTAATCCGCCCGCCCGCTGAGATCGCGGTGTTCGCTAGATGGGACTTGAGAGAAGATTTTCGCACGGAGTTCATTTGTGAGGACTGGTCGGGTAATGGCTGCTGGGATATGAGGGGATGGTGACTTTCTCTTGTTCTTGAACTCTATTGATGAGATGGGAGTGTCCTTCTCGAGAGAAGAGATTGCATGAACATTGGTCTTCTTCTGCTCGTGCGCAACAGGAGCAGTAGCAGCTTTCTTCGATGCGCATCTCATTTTCTTCCTTTGGTTATGGCTGATACGAAAAGTCTTGCGATCACTACCTGGATTCCCATCCTCCTCTTCCCCTTCCCCTTCCTCTTCCTTCTCTTCATAGTCTGCTCAAAAACATACCCATCCCCCCTCCTCCCTACCCTGACATTCAAACCCCACCACTTCGTCTCCGTCCACTTCTCCGCCCGCCCCTTCCAAACCTCCTTATCTGCATACTTCTGCCTCTCGATATGACTCAACTCACGAACCAGCGCCGCAAACACTTTTGCAGAAATGTTCTAGCTCACTGCCTTGGTTGGGGACCTTGGTGTCTAGCAGGTAGATGTTTGCGGGTCTGCTGGTGGATCTGATGGGGTCTAGGTGGGCGCGTTTGTATCTGAGGTGGGAGGCGAGGGTGGACTAGGGGAGGATGTGGGTTTGGTGGGCCATTGCTTTGTTTTTTTTGGTTGGAGTGTAAGTTTCAAGGTCTTTTTTTCTTTTACCTTGTGTGTGTGTGTGTGTGTGTGTGTGTGTGTGTGCAAGGAATGGATGGTTTTTGCTTCATAGAACGCGTTGTGGAATAGAGAGATTTGTGGAATGTAAATACGGTGATTCATGAGCGGGGTTTATAGATCTTAGAGTGACCTAGGGAAAAGAGGTGGCAGTGATATGTAATTAGATATATATATATTTATTTTGCCATTATGAGCAGGGGGTTGAGAAGATGTCTCCAAACTATCAACGCAGTTTCTTCTGCAATTTCACCATTTCCCCCCAGCCATGATTTGTAGTATATAGGAAAGTGACTGGTTTCTCTATAACACTACACCGTGCGTTGGATAGGCCTAAATCAAAGAATTTGGACCGAGATCTCAAGTTGATCAAAAAGACTCCAGCCTGGTTCAAGCTTTGACAATACCTCTTTTGATCAATAGAAAGAATGACGCCGTGGCATTCCTACACAATACTGGGGTGGGATAGAAGACCAGATTATTATATCAGGTGAGAGCAACATTACAGGGACTTGAAGATAGGTCAAAGAGTGAATGCAAATGCTACTAGCTAATTATTTTCAAGGAATCGTACTACAGCCTGTCGGGTTGGTGGGAAACGCCTCCCTCGTAGGGGCAGACACAAGTCTCCCATCGTCAACCGCTCGTAGCTCACTCACCTGACTAAATATTCACGGCGGTGCTGGTACGCGGGTTACTGGGGGGCAACTTCAAACCTCCTATTCTAGCTCTTCATCTTCATCAAGTAGGCCTGAGGGCTGTCAATCCAATGACTGCTGTGATGGACAGGGGGGCTTCTGCTATGGGCTGCGGTAGGTTCGTGTAGAACATGTTATGAATCCTAGGCGAAGGTGTTGAGCTAGTAGTTGTAGCTACTCAAGACTTTCAATCACTGTATACTTTGCAACGGCCATAATCAAGCTTTCGCAGCTAGGCAGCGTGTTTGTATAATGTTGTAGACCTTATCCCTTGCGTTATACTGTGTGGCTGGATCTATATATTTAGTCCTTCTCGCTCTTGCATGACAGCATCAACCCACTCGTGCACTTTTTTGAGCTTGTGAGCGTTGTTTTCGGCAATTTGCACGGGGCTGCGTGGGTTCGGATATGTATGTGGTGGCTCAGCGGAGTCAAGGACTTCGGACAGGGAAAAAAAAGAAAGAAAAAAGAAAAAACATACAACAGCCGGGATTCGCTGGTGGTCACCCACCCAACTACTAGCCGGCCGGCGAGTGGCTTAAGTACGGCTGAGCGGACGGGAAGCCCTGTTTTCCACTCCCTATGGTCGTATGTGCTGGTCCTAGGTTGTTTACCGAAGATAAAGAGAGAGAGGTGGGAGGGGGGTGGCGGTGGAGAGAGTTGGTGGGAGCCCATCTAGCAGAAGCTCCAAAGTAACATCGAATATAACCATGAGAGAGGAAGACGGGGCTTCACACCAGTGAAGGATTTTCGTCCGGTAATCGAGAGTTCTGCAGGGCGAGTATACCATGCCAGACATCGCGTGCCTAGCTGCAGAGCTTTCGCAGATAATTCTTCATAATCAGTATCATCCGCTCGATGGAACTGTCATTCTTGGGAAGGTAGGTAGTGGTGAGACGGCGGTTGATATGCGCAGCAGTTCACAGCTCGAGTTCACATGGCGCTGACCAACTGGGGCCTATTGTCAAAGACGATAGAGCGAGGGAGGGCGTGCACCCTCCAAAATGGGCTGCGTAGGAAGGCGTCGGCCACAGCTTCGGCATCAATCCTATGGCGAGACTGACGCATGATACCTTTCCTCAAGCGCTCAACAATCGCCTTGATATTTTGGAATCTGCAGCTAGTTGGTAGACTGACTACGAAGTCGATATCCCGCTCAACGGCATGTACGTCTTCACTGCGTTGGCTTCCACATAGACTGGGGAACAGACTTTAGTGCGCCCTCTTTCGGGGTAAACAGCACACGCATACCAGTTGCGATGGACAGGCTGCTTTTCCTCGACAGGAACTCAGCAAACCGTTTGATTTCACCAACAGGAGAGTACTTTGGCCCGTCCTCGTGTCAACATCTGGCTCATCAAAAAGTACCGCAGTAGCAGTGGCGACGAAACGGAAGTACCGGTGATTTGGCCGAACACTTATGCAGCGGGGGAAAAAATATGTTATGCTGTGTAATTTGCTCTCTTTTTGCCCTGCTGTTGTCCTACCTGGTTGCAATGCTGAGGACGTGTCTTCTAGCTGTCACGTTTAGAACTGCAGAAGCATATCCGTCCGAGGGGAAAACTATACATACCGAGAGTTGCTAGCTATAGACAGTGTTTTGGTTCTCGGGGCGAGGGAAATACAGGCGCGAGAGGAACGAGTAACTTGGGATATTGGACCCTTTCCTTCTTCAGTTGAAATGGGATCCCCCTGTATAGTTCGAGTCGGCGTTGTGGATAGGACACGTTATTCGGCACAGCCTTCGGTTATGGGTCGTGCAAGTGATGAATCGTTAATCGGGAGATTAAAAAAATAGGAGACAAGGGCTGAGACTAGAGGCGGTGTCCTTTTAATGCAGAAGGATTTTCGATATAGGGATATAAAAATGTATATCATTGATTGCGTAAGCAGTAGACTGGAGTAGGTCAAGGAGTAGCCGTGTTGATATCTAGTTAGCATGTGCGTGTGTGAATGAGACAGTGATTTGTCAACCGTGACGGTCGCAGTGTGGGTCTAGTATGATGACGAATATCCAGACATAAAGGAGCGGTGATAAGTGTCGAGATGTCTGTCAAAAAGGAGATGCGCCCTGTGAGAACCAGGAGTGCACGGATGTATATGGCATCATTTCTCTAGCTGCTGGAAGCCGAAAACTCTCCCCTCACAGGGATATATTATATTTAGCTCTTCGGGTTGAGAACAAGGGCCTAAGAGCCATAGGCTTCCCAGAAGCTCTGTAAATAGGCAAGCACATTCAACAAAGAGTTGAGCAATGCTTAGGGCTGATATGAGGACTCCACTTGACGGTAAGTCTGTAAGACTGTTCTGTGTTTGGTAGACACGGTGCTTTGGCCGTCCACATGGTTTCTGCAACTGCCATTTCATCGTAATAAAGCTGTTGGTGCGAGAAAATGAAGAAGAAGAAAAGGTCTCCTGTGCGACGGGCGGGAGGATAGCGGGACAAAGCACCCTTGAAGTACCCATTCTGTCAAACCTGGGGTGGATATCTGTACCACGTCCTATAGGACGTGCCACTGCATGCCCTACCCGATGGCCTTGACGATATGGCCTCAAGAGAATTTCGGGCAACATCAATGGTATCGTACTCTGTGAAGCACTGCAAGCGAAATGGAAAAGTTTTAGTATATCATGTTGAGGGCGCAGAGGGAAATTTGTGACAGCATAACAGGCGGCATTACCCTCTATATCAGCTAATAGCCGTATGCCTGGTATCAGAATGTTCCATTTCCCTCGTCCTTTGGCCATACATGAGTGGCATGGTCCCAAAACTGGTGGTTTCAACAAATTAACGCCCGGGAAATGCTCGAAAGTTTCAAAAAGAAAAAGGAGAGAAAATCTCGGCTGGTGCAGTAGTAAATATGCAGCTGTATGCAGTGGGCAAACCCCACACACGGACAATCCCTGCAAAAAGCTTATTATGTTCTTGGGCGATATGTATCAAAGGGAACTCGAATTAACATACGGACTTAAAGGGTGAATTTCAGAATGCGGTGAAGGGATGGAGGAAAGCGGCGACTGGAGAGAAGCGAAAGGAGAAAAGAGAAATGCCGTCAGATGAGGTAACTAACCCGGCAAATCACGTCCAAGCCAGACTATTAAGCGTAGGGCCCTGCGCCCGATTATTGAGAGCGAGGGTGACGGGGCTGGGCGTTGTGGATGGAGAGAAGAGAAGAGACGAGCAAAAAGGCTAGCGACGGGCATCATCACGTTGGAAACTCGTCCGTGCAGCAACCACTCGTCTTGCAAAAGCCCTCAGGGACACGGTCAATGGTGGCTGGTCTGCTCCAATCACGATGGTGGGTTTCACTTGATGATGTCTTCCTGCAGCTGCCATGCATGCGATATGAGATCAATCCCCATGTTGGTGGTGTTGTTGATGTTGTTGATCTGTTCGCCCGAATTGTATTGGGCTGAGGCTCAAACTCTGACCTGGCCTGCTGGTCGTTTCTTCAATTCCTCCACGCAACAACATACTCCGTAGTATGTACCAGTTTCATTCACTGCAACGCCCGTGTACCTATCTCGTGTTTCCTGCATAGTGGTGGGCACTATATTTATGACTGGGCGGGATTACGCCCTCCACCCTGGTTATACTCTGTATAGGGTGGATCCATCCGGATCGCAGCCATGGCACTGGACTTCGGTCGGTCCCCACCGCCGTTATAGCCACAGACAGCACGAAACATATGTCGATGCATACCATCTTGACAGTGTGGAGGTGGTTTGGATATGGCCTTCTTTTCTTCATGCCAAGTGCTGCAGCAGGTAGCACATGGCCCATGGGCAATCCCCGTCGCGCCTTGCTGCAGTTCCACCCCCCACTGGATAAAATTTTGATGGAAGAGTCCATCAAAATCTCCCTGCAAATATGATCGAAGCCCAACGAAAAGCTCGGTAGTTTCATGCCTGATTGTGCGTGTTGCCACAGCCCTACAGGAATTGGCAGTTGCTCTACCATATATATAACACCTTTGATCTCCTTCCTCACGGTTGAAGAAGGCAAAGAATTTTCTTCGATTAACCCTCTCCCTACGGTTAATCCTCCTCCTTCCCTTGCTATCCGATTCTGGACCCAGCCACTGATATTCTCTCACTGCATCGCGGCCTCTACGTGAGTGGCGTGAATTGGACCTATTCTACCAGGACATGTCTGAACTGAGGGACATTAGGAAACCACTTTATTGCCCCATATACAATGGCAGCAGCACTATAACGGCTACTGTTTCTCGAGTCCACCGGTCGCTCGTCTATTTCCACACTCGGATTGGTTGCCCTTCCTAACCTTCAAAGATGTCGTCCATCGTGTCTGCTGGCCGCCAGCGGCCGCCCCCTCCTAGCGTAGAAGATGAAACTGAATCTATTGCCCGCGAACTCTTGGACCCATCGATCACCAGGCCAAGAGACGACGATGGCTCTGAATGCTCCAGGGGAACTGTTGATCAGTACCCCGTGATTCTTGCCATCGACGATTCAGTCCCATCTCCATTCCCTATGGACGCATGCCCTAGCCTTGCAGGTTCAAGAGCTGGAAGCATATCATCCTCCGAGAGACTATCGTCACCAGCCCCTGCTTCCACTACCAGCACAGGAGCAGCTGCACACTTAAATACAACGGTACCGTCGCAGAACACTCTACCTAGCGCGCAAGTTACGAACGGTGCAGATGTTCAACAACGTGGAAATGCCACTCCGCCACGTTGCCATTCTTCTAGTCCATCTCGGGAAAACGGCCATCAACGAACATCTCCGCAATATCGGTGCCCTACCACCGGCCATTCAAGCGACCCAGAAGATAATCGATATCCAAGACGACACTTAAATAGACATTCCTATCATGGCCCTGAAGGTGGACATGGATCAGTGGGCCAGAAGATAGAGTGGCAGAGTGACGGCGAGCTTCATTCGTCTCATTACGGTCCCGACGCTGACAAATGGGGCATCTCCCAGAATCGCAAGCCTGTGAAGAAGCGCGTTGGATTTGTGTTGCCTGGTGAACCCGCTGGCAGATACTATGAGAGTGGGCCCGGTCGACAGCAGGGTCCGTATCCTGGCAACGCCGACTACTCTGCATATCGCAATGATGTACGCCAACCTACACCAGAGACTCAGGACTACTATCGCAGAGCTTCGGAGCCCTTGAAACTTGTCTGTGTTACCCAAGACGCTCAGAGAAGTGGCCTAACAGCCTCCCCTGCCATCTCCCCCCTGAGCTTGTCCCGCCAATCCCCCTTAGGGCAGCGTGGTCTAGCAAAAGATACTCCCGTTCCTGATTCCTCCCCGACCAGGAGAAACGGCCCATTCCCCACTCCGCAATTGCTCCCGTCTTATTCCGAAGTGACACCCTACTTGGCAACTGAGGATTACAATGACTCTAGCCAGCGACCGCCATCCTACAAGTGCATCAGAACACGAAGCTCTAGCACCGCTTCACAGGTCTCGACGTACAAATATGCTGATACCCCTCCTCCTTACAACCCGCTCTCGCCATGCCCCCGATCGATCCCAATGGCTGGTTATCAGGACTGGTACACGATCATGGGAATGACGCATCTCGATATCTGCCCCTCCTGCATGGGTCAAATAGGATACTCCCGCTTTCGCGATCTATTCATCCCAAGCCTTCCCAAACCTCGAGATGCAAAAGTTCGATGCTCTCTCAGCCAGACTTGGGCGAGACTAGCATGGGTTCAAACCATGAAACTAGGACTCAATCACCTCGAGCTGCTCTACCAAATTACACGGCCGCCCCCGGGACATCGACCGTGCTCTGGGCGCACGCCATCCACACGCACCTGGTATGGCGTTGCGGATTCTGAGTCAAGATACATTATACCCAACTTTAGTGCCTGCTCAGCATGTGTTCGTAATCTCCAGATCCTCGTACCGTATGTACGCGGCGCATTTAGATCCGTTCCCCTCCCCCAAGAGCGTATTTGCGACCTACGAACCGACAGCCCACGATTCGTCCGATACCTTGACCTTCTCGACGCCGCGGCCATGCAAAGCAAGTCCGATCCCCGCGGCCATCTCGACCTTCGTCATTTCATGCGATACGTGAAGCGGAAGAACAGCATGCACGATTGTTCCCGCGACCATCTACGCGTCGGACCATGGCACTACATCCCCGAACTACCACAATTCACAATCTGCGAAGACTGTTACGACGATGTTGTCTGGCCCCTTTCAGACACTCCTCTCGGCACACGCGTCTCATCCACCTTGCAACGACTCCCCGGCCGAGACCGCGAAGCAAGCTGTCAACTATTCAGTCCGCGGATGCGAGCTATGTTCCGCGACGCTGCGCAGCATGGGGATTTCACGTACTTGAAAGCAGTTGCGTTGAGACGGTATGATGCGGAGATGTCGTTCCGCGAGAGAAAGAGAGTGCTTTTGGAAGATGCAGCGCAGGGTTATGATTGCGACGTGCATCTGAGGAAGAATGCGGAGGACTGGAAAATGTTTGAATGAATTGAGGGAAGTTTCAAAATGGCGTACCGGCCGAGGTTTTTCCTTCTTTCATATTTGCTTTACATTTTGCATATTCTCAATGGGCGCATCTATCTTTATCTTCCTTCCCTCTTTCCTTTTTTTCCCTTTTTCTTTTTGAACATTTCTTTTTTACTTCGTTTTCTCCTTGGCCTCAACTCTCATCATTTTCATCCAGGGGGGTGCGCGCATAACATGTTGTTCTGAGCGATGTATTTTTCCTTTTCCATTCCATTCCTTATTTTCTTTTCATTTTTGTCTCATCCTACCCAAAGAATTGTTGTTTTTTTCCTATTCACTTGTCTCCTGGTTTTCCTTTTTGCCCCCTCTTTTCTTATTCCTTGCTTTGCATGAGAGATGAGATGTGTGAGGGGTGAGGCCAACATTGTATAACATCCCCTCCCCTCCTTCGAAAAGGGCGGGGAGTCAGCACCCGGGCGGCTTTTGTATTGATGTTGGGCGGAATATTTTGAGAAACCTTTTTGCACTGTATATAAACACCATACTTTACTACTACTAGAGAGAGAGAGGGAGAGAGAGAAGAATTACACTGTATACTGATTGATGATACATTTGCAAACTCCTTTCTCTTGTACTTCTAGAATCACAGAGTTTCACTTCAATTCAAGAGAAGGGACCTGTTGTAAAATGTGTGTTTTGGAGATGGAGGGCCTGATAATAAATTGTGCACTGTAAGTAGCTGAGAGAACTGGTTTCAATTATAATATCAATAAATCAAGGTGCTTTCAGATGTAGAATTAGGAGCATTTTGATAGATGTATGCGATGTACTCCCCTGGACTGGAGAAACAATGCCAAGACTCCACTCACCTGAAGCTCCACCTGCAGATTGTTGATATCCCAAGCTCCACGCAACACAGAACAAACAATTCCAGCTCTTCCATATATACCCTCAACCAGAGCTGCAACCTTCCTCGATTCGAGCGACTTCAACCTACAGTCCCCGTTGAAACCCCCCCGAAGAGAGAACCCCCCGCAAATAAATAATGCAATGTCTCTACCCGGTCTAGAACTCGCACAGCCTAGCAGCTTCGAAGCTCGCAGTGCGCCCGCGCCGCCGACACAGATTAGTCTGTCCAAGGGGTCAGAATGGAGGTTTGAAGTTGCATTTGGGACAACAGTTAGAGTGAAGGTAGGTTTCATTTTTTTGGTCTTTGTTGGATTTCTGTGCGTAGGAGAACGAACAAGTTGTTGGCAGAATGCATCGCTTGTTCAAAGAGGGGGGAGGAGGGGGGATGAATAGGTGCAAACAACACACACACTCCCCAGGACTAAATATTCTTCATGTCTTATTTATATATGGATTGAAGCATTGAACTAACTTCCTCTCCTGGTGAACGCTATATAGCTTCTTGCTGGCACTGCAGAACTCTTTGGCACCGAACTCGCCGCATCGCAAACCTACACATTCTCTGGCACAAAAGGCGCCATATACACCTGGCATGGGTGTACTCTCGAAGTCAGCGACGGCGGTCCGCTCTCAACCGGCGGCATCATTACCAGCGCTCCTGTTCAACCGGGTTCCGGCAGCGGTGGGTGTCAAGTCGATTACACGGCCGAAGAGACGCCTATGGTCGATTATGCGAATGTACACTTTGCGCTGGAGACGATGAGGCAGGAAGCGAAAGCCGCGGGACGCGAAGCACCACGAGTCCTCATTCTGGGGCCGGAAGATGCGGGGAAAACCAGCGTGACGAAGATATTAACTAGCTATGCGACGAAAATCGGCAGACAGCCTGTGGTTGTCAATTTGGACCCCGCTGAGGGCATGTTGAGCGTTCCTGGCAGTTTGGCGGCCACGGCGTTCAAGTCTATGATTGATATCGAAGAAGGCTGGGGTAGTAGTCCCATGTCCGGACCCAGTCCGATCCCGGTGAAGTTGCCGCTGGTGTATTTTTACGGGCTGCAGAGTCCGCTGGACGCGGATGGCTCGCTGTACAAACCGATTATTTCGCGATTGGCCCTCGCGGTGATGGGCCGGTTGGCGGAGGACCCCGAGGCGAGAGAAGCGGGGGTTATTATTGATACGCCAGGGATTATAAGTCAGGGTAAAGGGGTGGGCGATGATATTATACATCACATCGTCACTGAATTCTCAGGTATTTCTTTTGGTTTTACAATCTCGAAAATTTTCCCTTGCGAGACAAGGCTAACATTGTTGTGCCCCAGTATCAACCATTCTGGTCCTGGGCTCGGAACGTCTCTACAGCACTATGTTAAAAGCCTACGACTCAAAACCCGTCTCCACATCCGCCACCGCCGCCTCCTCTACCTCTTCACCTTCCTCACAACGCATCTCCGTCATCAAACTCTCCAAATCTGGCGGCGTCGTCGATCGCGACGCCAGCTTCATGAAGTCCCTGCGCGAAGCGCAAATCCGCGAATACTTCTTCGGCAACCCCATCCCATCCACCGCATCTTCTGCACTCTCAGTCTCCGCAGGTAGTTCAGGCACAACAATCACGCTCTCACCACATGCGCAACAGCTAGACTTTGACGCGCTGGCAATATACGATATCAACATCGCAGAGGAGGATAATGACGATTACGACCCCTCGAGTTTTGCCATGGGGGATTCCTTCTTACCCGGCGGCAGTGGAGCGGATGATATGGAATCCACGACACAACAACAACAACATTCAGGTGGCGGAGATACGCAAAGTGGCAGCACCAGCGGCGGCGGCACATCATCCTTTCTCCCCGGCCTCTCCGGTGCCCCTTCTACCTCAAACCCCCACCACCCTACCTCCTCCTCCTCCGCCACACAATACACCTCCATCCCTCTCAAAAAGCTCCCTTCCTCCCCCTCCTCACCACCACCTCTCACCCTAGAAAATACCCTGCTAGCAATTACCCTCGCCCCGCCCAACGCGCCGCTCAGCGAGATCCGCGATGCGAGCGTTATGGGCTTTTTATATGTGGCGAGTGTGGATGATAAGAAGGGGAAGATTAGAGTGTTGGCGCCGATTGGGGGAAGAGTACCGCCTAGAGCGATGGTTTGGGGGAGGAGGTGGCCGGGAGAGTTGGTTGGGTTGGTGGGATAGGAGAGGTTGGGTTCATGAATTGTATGATTATATTTAGAAGCGCATATTTTGTTTTTGTTGGCCTTTTTTTCCCTTTTTTTTGGCGAAGTTAGTAGTATATTCAATCTTATCTCCCCCCACCCCCCGGTCCAAAAGAAAAAGGAGCGGGATAGGAGCTGTTGATATCGCCGCCATGCTTGGATTTTTAGATCCTACCAACAACCCAAGGCAAGGACACGAGAAAAATAAATCATATCCAAACTTTGTTCCAAAGTAGTAGAAATAAGCAGCAACCCCAAACAAAGTAAATCTTAATGTTTAAAGAACAGGGCTAAGAATATTTTTCAAAAGAATTCCCTACAATTTCCCAAAAGGTTTCGAAAACCTCTAAACAATATAAAATAATAGTCTCACCTACATAATATCAGATATTTTTTGCATACTACTCCGTACTAACAGGGAGTTCAATTCCTCTCATAAATTTTTTTTTATCATTTTCGTTTGCTCTATTTCTGCTAGACATACAACCTCCCTCTTGCTTTCCCCTCCCCCCTTCCACTTTGAAAAGACTGTTTCAGCATGAAGAGCTTTGTTAGCTACATCAATCTCCTCTACTTCAAACAAAAGTAGTTAGTCCCATATGGTGTAGTGGTTAACATCGCTGTCTTTCACACAGCAGCCGGGGGTTCGATTCCCCCTATGGGAGAAAAAAAAAATTTATTTTTACTTTTTTTATTTTTTCACCCCGTGGTAGTTACCCAAAAGAGAGCGGGAACAAAAAGGATAGATAATAAAAAGTAGAAGTGTCTGTGTATTAGGGAAGTTGGGGTTATTAATCAATCAATCAAGAGGGTACAAAAAAGAAAAATAGAAAGAGATAATAAGGTGAAGTGGAAAAAACACCCTTCTAGTGGAACTTCTTTTTAATATCATTATGATTTGTGAATTTGTGATATATAAGAGATTTTGTTCTGGTAATCTTTCTAGGTTTTCTGCGAAACGTAAGGGGAAAGAAAAAGAGAGGCAGAAATTGTTTTCGATACGCGTCAATACTGTAGCAAGGAGGGAGAGAGAGAAAAAAAAGGGGGTTAGGTAGGACGGGTAAAGGGGGATATCATGTGTTGCTCTTTTTGCTTCGAGAGCGAGGGAATGGAAGATAGAGCGTGATCGTGAGGGAACTGACGTTCCAGGAATAGTAGATTACGAATAGTAGGATGATGATGGATGGGGTGGAACGCAGGGAGCGAGTATGTGACGCGCATTTGATACTCGAGACGCGGAAGTGATGAAAGATGTACCAAAAGCGTGTGAATATATGTGTGTGTGCTGCTGGATGTGCTCGGGTTGATGAACAAAAAGATACAGTGATAAAAGTAAAGCAAGAACAGGGTTAGAACATGAAAAAAAGGGGGAAAAGTTAAAACATCTTATAAGAAAGAAAGAAACAAGGGAAAAGAAAAACTTGGGCTGGGGAAGGGCCAAAAGAAAGGGCAGAAAGACGCGAAGGTCAAAAATAAGTGGCTATACCAGACAGACAGACAACCCAAATTGTCCCTTTGCCGCAAAAACTCTCGTCGTGAGAGAGAGAGGACTAAAACAAAATAACAACTTCGCAAAAGATTATCCGCCATGGGGATTGCTTCTTGTTGTCGAACTCAAACAAGGTAGCCCCTTAAACCTGTGCTGTTCTCAGGCACGAATGAACAATTATACTATTAGAAGAAATATGGTATTGCCGCACTATGAAAGCGAGGGGGTTAGTATATGGACACAAGGCCTGATCGAGCACCAAGGATGCGATGAAAGGAACAAGGGAGCTCGAGGTGAAAAAAAAGATAACAAGGCAAAACTCACGCAATTGCTAATGTCGCAGTTACGCCAACAAGGGCTCGATTCCTCACTCTCTCACGCCGTAGCTTGTCTTCTAGGATTCTGGCTTTCTTAGCTGGTTGCGCTGGTGTGCTTTCGGCATCCGACTCCTCTCCTTCCTTCTCGACTTCATCCGACTTTCGCTTCTTCGATGCATTCGATGCGGGATTGGCTTCTGATGCTTCGCCATTCTGTTGGAGCTTGTTGGCTTCTTCGACCATCTCCTTTGCCTTGGCGATCATCTCTGCCGTGTCTTCTGGAAGAGGCAGATCTGGAAGACCTGCGGGCATGTCCACTGAAACATCCGTTCGCGTCGTTTCCACATCCTCACTAGTCTCAGTAGTCGACGTAACGTTGACCTTCACTTTGTCTTTTGATTCCTTGGCCTCTACTTCTTGAGTCCCATCTTCCTCATCTGCTGTCCCATTTACAGAGACAGCAACCTCGAAAGCCTTCTCGGCCTTCTCAGCCACCGCAGTCGAATCCCCAGTCGACGCGGCAGCGTCAAGGGTGCTCTGGAGATCGGCGTTCGCGGCGGACGAACTAGCAGTGCTCGATTCCTTTTGCGCACGTGTCTGTCTCGGTCGACGAGGAGTAGCAAGCTTCTTGGCGGGGGAAGCAAACTTGGTGGGGGACGCGGATCGCCGACCGCGACTGCGCGCAAGAGACGGAGGAGGCGCAAAAGCAGAGCTGTCGATCGGCGGCATCTTGAATTTCGGGGGCGGCGAAATGTTCTTATCGGCACTGGCTGCGCTCAGAGAGATATCCGTCGGGTCTAGCAGTGCGCGCACCCAAACGAGCATTCCGTAGTCCTCGGCAAGTTCCAACGCTGTAAAACCAGGGATTAGTCAACTTGAACAGGGGGAGTAAGGTTCAGGCGCACACCGTACCAAGTTCCGGCGAAATCCAAACATTACCAGCTACCTCTTCCTCGCTCGTCTCCGATCGGGCTTTCAAGTATTCGCGTTCGCTCTTCTCCTCTGCTTGCAAAGCCCAGGGGAACGCGATCTTGAACATGCCCGTCGCGCTGACATAACCATCCTTACTCCTCCGCTATAGAACAGAAACAATGACATAAATTAGCCCTCAATGGTCGCAAAATAGGCAGGAGTTCTCCAACATGGGTATAACAAAAGCAAAACTTACCATTAAGAAATACGTCTCTTGAATTTTCTGAGTGTGATGGAATGGGAAAATTTCGGATCCCTTGAGATCCTTGGGCAGCGGCGCCTTCAAATGCGCGTACTCGAACACGCCCAGATTCTCCGGCTTCGTCGCATTGGAAGTGCCTATCTGCCCGGGCTTGACGGCCAGGGTGGTTTGACCTAAGCGGCGGCGCGAAAGGAGTTCTTCATCTGCAAGGTGGAGACACACGCGCGATCTTGGGTCAGTTTGAAATGCGACCTCTCAAGGAATTGGACGGTGGATGAATCGGAGGTAAATAAATAATAATAGGCCAACCCTGTCGTATCCGTTGACTTCACTGCGCAGATAGCCCAAAAGCGCGCGAAGATTGCAGGATAGTTCAGAAGGGGGGTGAGGAAGGGGAAGGGTTGGGCGAGGAGGGTAACACGACGCGATCGTGATACTTACATTGCGGCGACGCTTCAGGCAGGATCAAGGGATTCAATCTCTTGGGAAGGGAGCGCATTATGAATTGTTGATGTTATGGGAATGGCAGATATGCGTCGAGTAGAAAAATAGAGGGGAAAAAATTAAAAATTACGCGCCGCCAGAAGGGAAGAACTGGTGTTGCTGGAGGGTGTCAGGATGCGACAACCGGAAAGACGGGTGCCACGTTGCAGGCGCGTCTCTGTCGCCGTGAGCGTGTGGCTGGGTTGGGGGAATTGATGGGTGGGGGCAAAGGCAAAGGCAAAGCAAGGTGTGCACGTCACCCTTCTTAAGAAAACAAACAGCAGCGACGACGATGGCGATGGGACGACAAAACTCAACAAAGAGGACGTCGCTTGATTAAAAAGGCAGATAGTAGGTTATCAGATTGTTGGGGATTTTTCGATCAGGAAAAAAAAAGGAGGAATTAAAGGACGGGGGAGGACTGGCCGGCAAGCGAGTCGAGTAATAAGAGCCTCGCGCAGGGATCCCAAACGGGACTAGTGCTGCCAAATGCTGCTTAGTCAGAATCTTGGCTGTGTCTTTTGGGACTAGTGGTGAGCTAGCACCACCCAATTGGACCATGTCACATGAGTGGCCAGCCTGTCTCTGGATAAATTGTATCATAACCAGAGACTTGATATCCTATCTACTCTGTACAGAGTATTTATCTACTGAAATCTAAGAGTCTGAGAAAGCATATGTGAAATAGATGTGGGAAAACCAGTGCAGGAACCAGTGAATTGGGCTAGTTAGGCAAGCTTATGAACTGAGGACTGATATTCCCCAGGGGCTAGGTGTAATCTAACTGTATATTATACATGCTCCTAATCTGTACATACCAGCATAGAGCATAGATAGTGGGCCATGTCAAGCCTGATGCTCTGTGTACCCTGGAGTATACAGGTATCCCCAACTATCTAGAGACTTCGAGTTCTGTGCTATGGGCTTCAAAGGCAACCTTATCTTTTCTTCTCACCACAAAGACCTGGGCATTCTGCTCTGCCCACCCACATCAACTACTCTAGGTAAGACAGGCTCATGTGTATTACACAATCTCTTGGGACCTGCATGGATTCTCACTTCCTGGGGTCTAGGCTGAGCTGCTGCTGCTGCTTAACAGCGCCCCAAGCTGACAGTGGCAAGATGTTCTTCCATCCTCTTGTGAACATAGTTTGCGATCATGAGGCTGGATCAAAGGGTTACAGCCGGCTGAATACATTGCGCCACTCCGTGTATAGGTGAAGGACGCTTCGTATGGCTGTGCCTCTTGGTATAAATTAGTAAACTATAATCCAAACATTGGTTCAAGAAGGAGGGGGGGGGGAAGGCTACGGAGAATTTCGCACTTTTTCCTTACCCAGACATCTTTATATCTCAAGTTGAAGCCAATACTTTCAACGTGACGGCACAATCTTCCAACCATCTCGATGTCATCTGTGCAAAGCGCTAGCGAGGAGTTTTGGAGAAATGTGTCCTCATACTTACTCGTGGAGATCCAAGGTCGTTGGCGCCTTTCCAAGGTGCCCAAGGAAAAGGGTTGGAATTCAAGGTCAGCGCCGCTAGCCGGCCACCAATGACGGATTTCATTCGTAGGCAGAGCAAGTGCCTGCTCCTAAGCTCATATAAACCTCATCGTGTTTAGCCCATCTTAACGCAGGTGTCCTAAAGGGGGCTCATGGAGAACAGAAATCTCTAGGAGAACAAAGGAGTAAAAGTGACGTGTGGATGCTCCACGTCATGTGAGATAGGGATAATAATAAGCCCCTGAATTGCGAAGCAGTGAGTCTCCGAAACATAGCAAAAGGAAGAGAGAGGGGACCTTGAGTGCAGAACAATGGCATTGTTTTCTACAAACAGTCCATTAAGGTCCCAAATAATAGGATAATATCTAGGCACAGCCGAGAATCCTGCACCAGTAACAATAAATCCAACATCATGGAATTGAATGGCCCTCTCCTCTTTCCACCGCCTTTCCACACCACCCAACAACCCCACCTTGGCTAAGGCTTCCGAATGGCCCAAGCCTGCATCCCCAAACACAACCCAAACCCAGCCTAGACACGCCCTGCTTCTCCATCATCCACAGCTTTCTTGTTCCTTTTCTTTCCCTCCTCCTCTTCTTCTTCTCCCTTCTAATTTATCCACCAGTTTATTCTGCCTGGAGTTGTACCACCTTAAACCACAACATACACCTTGACTTACCTACCTCGATTTACCCCACCACATCCTGGTTC
Organism: Polytolypa hystricis UAMH7299; assembly: GCA_002573605.1. NCBI lineage: Eukaryota > Fungi > Ascomycota > Eurotiomycetes > Onygenales > Polytolypa > Polytolypa hystricis. The sequence continues at coordinate 98,800 of PDNA01000011.1, read as the reverse complement.
CGTTAAAACAACAATAACAACAACAAAAATGGCAGACCACCACGATGACGACCTTGCTGCTTCCAAGACTGCTGGCTTCAAGGTCGGCGAGAAGAAGACTGTCGAAGAATACCAGAAGCTAGGTGAGTTATCTAGCTGTTTCGTTACAGATTTACATATCGCCTTCGCGAGGTGAAGCAAGGGAAATACTACCTCTGCAGCCATTGGAACTTGGGCGGTGAATAACACCATTACATACGGGAGTTACGATGAGAAGGTCTATCGTTTAACACATGCCTTTGTGCTCGCGAGGGTCTTTGAATTCCTCAATTACATTTCCACTGCACCTCATTCAGCACAGTACCAATCTAGTTATTCTATCTGGTTGCTAATCCTCGCGGAAACCCTTCCCTTCCAGATGCCAACGACGAGTCTCTCAATAGGTGGAAAGCCTCTCTAGGCCTAGGCACCGGCACCTCGATATCCGACCCCAACGACCCGCGCAAGTGCATCATCAAGTCTCTCGCTCTGGAAGCCGACGGACGACCTGACATCACCATCGACCTTTCTGCGCCCGGATCGGTCGACACCCTAAAGAACAAACCATTTACCATCAAGGAAGGCTCCAAGTTCCGTATCAAGGCCACCTTTATAGTGCAGCACGAGGTTCTGAGCGGCTTGAAGTATATCCAGGTCGTCAAGCGGAAGGGCGTGAGAGTTAGCAAGGACGAGGAGATGCTGGTGAGTTTTCTGGCTGTCCAGGGTGTTTGTATTGCTGGGAAAAACGGGTTTGGAATGGTTCGTTTTTTGCTAAAGAGGGGACTTTGCAGGGGAGCTACCCGCCTAGCACCACCGACAAACCGCTATATGAGAAGAAGTGTAGGTTGCCGCCAGTTTCGTTGCATCTGCGGACTCTGAGATACTGACGAGATATCTGCAGTCAACCCCGAAGAAGCCCCATCTGGTATGCTCGTACGTGGACACTATAACGCCCTCTCCCGCTTTGTCGATGACGACGATACCACACACTTGAAGTTCGAATGGTCCTTCGACATCACCAAAAACTGGTAAACCTTTTTTTCTTTCGGAAACTGATTTCGCGTATCAATGGCAAATCCACCAAATGGGTTCCCACTGAAGGAGCCCATCAAACGTATTTCAAATGATTTTTCTCTTGGTCGAATCCCACCAAATTTTTGTGTTAGCGTTTTTCCCCCACCAATTGACACGTTGGCTGTGATCAAGAATCCTCTAGCGTTCCCATTTCGATTTCTATGGTTTGATATTTCCCCATCATATGTATCTGAGGAAGCCACATCTTGTTCAAGATTGCCCCCCGTTTCTAGCGATGTTATTTCCGGGACAACTGGAAAATCCCATTCTATCCATTGTAGCCCCAAAACTCCGTTTCTCTTTTCCTTCAAGACAAAAACAAAAACCAGACAATGCAAATAGCAAAACATATATGCCCAAGGGGTATCATAAAAAGTACTCAATCACAGGATTCTGTCCATCTTTGCCCTGAGCCTGCGCCTGCTCGCTACGATGGACGTCATTATTCTCTGGTGCTGCGTCGAAGATGTTAAAATACCGCTCTCCGGTATCGCTCACTTCAAGCACGCTTGCCAAATTGCCGCAGCGGTAGCAGTAATTCGGCGCGCTCCATACCGTGCTCAATCGGTCGTCGTAGAGTACTTGGTACCCTTCTTGACACAGCTGATGGGCTCGGAGAATGTGCGACATGTTATTCACTTCTAGGAACTTCTTCACAACTTGCGCCCCAAAGGTATACCCCGCGCCTCTCGGGGAGAGCGAAAATTCATCCCGCTCCGTATCCGGGTCCGACCAAACTAAATCCGCCATGGGTCCCTCATGCGGTATCTCGCGGAACCTATCGATAATTTTTATCTGATCGATAGAGTGGATGGACGGGGACAGGCCGCCGTGGACACAGAATATCTGATTGTTGATCACGACGCTGAGAGTCAGGAAATCGAACATGTCGGTGAAGTAGTGCCAGACGTTTGCGTTGCCGTATTTTCGCGCGCATTCGGTGTAGAAGCCGTAGGATTGCGTGACGCCGCGGGATTCGTGGTTGCCGCGGATTAAGTGGACGCGTTGCGGGTAGCGGAGTTTGAGGCAGATGAGGAGGGAAATGGTTTCGACGCTGAAGAGGCCGCGGTCGACGTAGTCTCCTAAAATGAAGTAAAATCGTGAGCGTCGTAGTTCATGGTAAATGCAAGAAGGTTTTCTTTTTCCCTCTCAAAACATGATCGACGCAGTTGAAAAAGAGACCGCAAGCCGAGGGTAATGGATTTCAAAAAAAGAGAAGAAAAAAAGAATTCCATACCCAGGAATAAATAATTTGTATTTGGACAAAAGCCGCCAATTTTGAAAATTTCAATCATGTCGTAGAATTGGCCGTGGATATCTCCGACAACGGTGACAGGCGCAGCGATGTGGACGACATTGCTCTCCTTCATCAAAAGCTCTTTTGCCTTGGCGCATATTGCCTCCACCACCGACTCTGCGAGCAGTTCCTTTTTGTAGAGCCGCTCAAGGCACTCGTCCAGATTGATGCTTGCTGTGGGGAATAGCTCTATCAGAGGACGCATGCGGAATGGGGTGGGCAGGAGGTTCGATTGCATGTGCAAACTACTCACAAGGAAGGCCAGGCATGGTTGCAAGTTAGATATCCTCGCCCTTTTTGTCTATTTCAATACCAGCCCTCAATAGCAAGGTTGCTAGCTTTCCCTATCGCTTCTTGAACACCCTTTTCTTAGGGTGGAAAGAAGGTTGAAGATCAGGGGATTGGAGAGGTGTGTTGTATATTTTGCGCTGGAACAGGGGTCATGATGGTCCTGATGGGACGGAAAGCGCAGGCAGGGGTCTGGAGAATTGGACCAGGCACACACAAGTGCCAGGGAGCTAGTTAGCTCTCGTAGCCCAATATCAGTAAAATAACACAGCGCGGGCTGAGCAATCGAGTGGGGGATGCAGCAGTTGTCGACTTTGGGCGGGCAAGCATTAATGTCAAGCGCCGCTTACGTAACCAAGGACAGCTTCGAGTTTCGAGGTTTATACTGAATATAGCTTAGCGCAGCCTAGACCCTTGTGGTCAACTTCGACGTTGATGGGCGGCTGGTTCCCTTTGCAATCATCGAAACAGGGTGGAAATGGCATTTCGCTATGTCGATGGTCGTCATTATAGGAATACCGCGCTCTCGCATCCATTTCTTCGCGTTTGGTGCCGACTGTTCGCTCATCTTCCTGGGTCTAGATCCTTGCTGGAATAACTTATCTCCGAGTTTCAAACTTCTTTAAAGCCGCCAGAAGAGCTCGAAGCAGACACGTGACAAGCACTTACTTTCATCAATGGCATCCTCCTCCTACTGCAACGTCTGCTCATTCACCACCATCATCCATCAAAGGGCTTGACGTCCGCCTCTATTCATACTTGATATATTTGTTTTAATTGATATATCTTCCAACTGCTTCTGCCTACTTGGGAGTATGAAAATTATATTTTCCACTGCTTCTTGACGCTAGGCCGCTCAGTCCCGTAATATCTCCCTTTTCCCCGTGGCTTTTTGCTTCAGAGGAACGTCAGTGGGAGTACTGAGCGCTGAAGTTCTGGTTGTCCCGCCCCGTTGGTTATTTCATCAATCTAGCAGGCTTAGACTTGCATAATATCCCGTTTTGGTATCCCGTGGCTTGTGGCTTGAAAGCTGTCAGGGTATCTCAAGCTGCACTGCTGCCTGTCTTTTTTGTCTCGCCCTAAAGTCATCATGGGAAGTCGCAATTGCCTCGTGTTTTAATTGCCTGCATTTCTCTCGCCTATGGAGCATCATCCTTCTTGGATATTGTTGATCTGCCTGTGTTGAATATCCTGGCACGATGGATTTCTCAACTTCACCCGATGGAGCCATGGGTTCTTTTGAACCACAACCCGTTCCTAGCATCAACCACAAGACACGAGGACAGAAAAACAATTCTTTCCGTCAAAAGAAAAACCGTCAAAATAAACGTCATGCCGATGCTCCCCATGGCCCTCCACGGCATACGGAAACGCAATCATGCTACAACTGTGGCTCTTTGGAACATTGGGCCCAGCATTGTCCTGAGCCGCGACGGGAGCTTCCTGCGTAAGTTTGAGAGACTTATGCAGTTACTATCTTCTTTGAGGCTGACAACAGGTTTATTAGAGGTGTTGTGAGACACCCTCGCCCGCCGAAACGGCAGAAGACTACGGGTTCTGCGCCCTACCCACAGGATCCCAAGTATAGAGGCAAACATAAACCCCAGCGCGGATATACCCACCCACCTATGGCTCATCCTGAGTATCATTCTATGCCAATGCCAGCACCATATGCTCCACCAACTCCCATGTCAGCACAACATTCAGCTGGGCCATGGCCTCCAGACTCGCCTCCCCAGTACCACGCATATCCATCTTATGACCCGCATGGAATGCCAACTCCTATGAGTGCCTACCCGCCACATCCCCCCCATTCGCCTCCATCTCATGGCCCAGGACCTCACCCATCCTACTTCCCTCCCCACGGTCCGCACTGGGAAGAAGAATATAGAAGAAACTCTGGTGGATATCAGAATTTCCCTCATTATGACGGCCCTCGTCGGCCCTCGTGGAATAAGTGGCGTCATATGCAAGACGTCCCTGTTGTGGCCCCGCCAATTGAACCCTGGATGGAAGAGCTGCAGTACCTGGATATCCCCGATCCTAAAAATGTTCAGAGCCAAATAGGTGAGTCCCAAGCTAAACTGCAACATGTCAATGCTCTACCGGGTTGCTGAGAGAAACTACAGTTTGGCGGCCCCCAAGTCAAGTCGCTAGGCCCTTACCCTCGACATTCGGCGATCGAGAGGAGATCAGCATGCTTCCGCCCATTACGTCACTCCCCCCCGGTATGTCGGTCTCAAAATATATGCTGGATAAAGGGCCCGAGGAGTACGAGTCGAACATTAGAAACACTGAAGACTGGCCCTTCCTGATGAAGGATCCTATTTTCCTCGAGATATACCTTGATGAGCTCGTACCAGTTAAGGAGCTCATAGAACGGCGAAATAAGTTGTTCGAGACTCATCGAATCCAGGTGAAGGAAAGTTCCCCAGAACCCCCTGCCACCCTGAGTATGCCAAACTTTGATGGTCCTGGTGAATATCCCCTTAAGCAAGAGGGTTCGTTTTACGGTTCAGATGAAGAGGGCCAGGATGCAGCCAACGGTGATTCTAGCCATGATTCACATTCATCGAGGTCATCGTATGATTCACAGTCTGAGGTTGGTGATAATTTGTCACATCGGAGTCGTGGGCGCGCCAATAGTTTTGGCTCGTCTGTTGAGCACGATGACCACCTAAGCGGTTCCCAGCCTTCACTGGAAAACGCAGAATATACAGACCATCAGCCTCGCGATCGTCGCAGGGATACAAAACAACCTAATAAGTGAGTTCAACATGTGTAATAATACCATGGTCACATATTCTTCGGCCTCCTAATCTTGCTTCGTGCTTAGTCGATTCCCGAAGAAGTTTCCCAGCGGAAAGCAGAATAAGCAACGGAATCGCCGTGAGCGTCAGCAAAATATAGAAGGACCTCACCAACGCTCCAACAATTTCTCTCGCCAAGGGAACAAAAATCAGCCCCCATTCGATCGTCGAGGTGCCCAGTTCAAACCTCAACGTCGACGCAATCAGAAGCAGCGACCTTTCAATGACCCCACCAAAAACAAGCAGAACAAGGGATTCAATGGCCCAGAGGCCCTAAATAATATAGCTCCACCGTCAGAAACGCACGGCCACAGCACTACCCCTATAAAGACTGAACCAGCATTCCAGGGTCCGGTTAAACATGAATCCCCTATCGCCCACCAAGAACATAAAGGCCCTGATGTTCAAACCCACGAGCGATATGACCGGAAAAGGCCAAGAGAGGACCAGTCACGCTCGAACGCTAATGACGAGCCTCGTCGTCAAGAGGATGACGTTACTCCTAAATTCAAGCGCCGACAACCGCAGGTTGCGGAAGCTTATAGGTATGTACTACTCAATAGGGTATCCAGATATTTTCAGCTAACAGTGCCTAGCCGCCGGTGGTGAGCTCATGCTTCAACCCTTCCGTGACCGCCTCTCCTTCTTATATCCCATACCCTTGATACTATAACATTAATCTCTACCCGAGGACCTGTCGATGTCCTGTTTTGTTTTTGATTTTGACTTCTTGATTTGGCCATTGTCCTGTCCAAACTTCACTTTTTTGGATAATCTCTTTAATATCGCGTCTTTATTTTTGGTCCTTTTCTGGCGCCAGCCGATAACTAGTCCTCTTCTGCAGGATTCTCAAACGCATAGCCTTTTGACAAGATTGGACAGCCGGAGAGGTTTTACTTTCAATCAGTTATCTAGTCTTATGCCTACTCCTTTGTTGCACTTGCTGCAAACTTGGTTATGCCATGTTCAAGATAGGGTATTCTTGATTGCCCGGCTTCCTTTAATTTCGCCATTCTCGTATCAAATCTGGGGACCTTCCCCGAGGCAACATATACGGAGTAAATTTTCTCCAATTAGAATGCCTCCTCAAAACAAAAAGATACGCGGAGTAAAAACCGCAAGGGTAAGTCCCTTGGCGTAGAACTCGCCACCTAAGAATGTGAAAAGTGTGAGGGGTATCACCATTAAAAGAGTACCCTACTTGCCATTCGGTTTTGGTTGCCATTTACCATCAGCCCTTTTGGTCAATTTCATAGAAAGTCGGGTGGTTCCATTAATTCCTTGCATCTTTGACGGGACTAGCCAAGGGAAAGAGACTTTTCTTCCCCGTTGAGCGGAGACGCCCTTAGTAATATCCATTTCCCCCCATCTCAAAGTTTATCTTTCTCCCTCTTTCAACTGGGAGAGGACGGGCGGAGAATAGTGGGATAAACACTTGCACTGGTCCCATGGATCTATATTCCGGACTCTCAAAAACGCAAAAGGAAGAAAATGCCAAACCCTATCCGGTATTTCGCGAACGTCTTGTTAAAAATTCTTACTTTTCGCAGGAGAAAAGCATAACCATGCAAAATCTCTAACAAGTGTGATATTGTTGGCTGTCTCCTTTCATGGCATTTCTATATAATCTTTCTTACTCCTCTGCTACCTACCTGTGTGAAATAGCTGCCAAGGTGATAGGGATGCTGGGAGATTGAAAATGGATCTGATATCACAGTTCTTTTTGACATGGGGAATATAGCTTTTGCTATATGGTGGTAGTCATGGCACAAAAAAAAGAATATTTTTCAAGTTCATCATCTCTCTCTCTATCCTGACAGGTTTTGATAAACTACTTTCTTCCATTGTTCAACAGCATTTTTTAAATATGCTATGTAAAATTATTATTTTCTTCATCGAACACAAATAACAGGAAAAAGAAAAACTGTGTTCCTAACTGTGTCCATGAACAACCACTGCCCTCCCACCAAAACCACTCCAGGAATTCCCCGCAACATCACCCGCCCCCTTATATATAAAAGCAACTGTTCCCCTTCAGTCATCCTACATAGCTCACCATATACAGCTAGAATGCACTAAATCTACACTGGCGGTTGAGTGAAGCTAACAGGTCCGCATTCCCTAACCGAAGTGATGACACTTGCAGAATGTCCTATATAGTTCTGCTAGCCCCCTCGATGGCGGAAATATCGGCATATAGCTCCGAAGCAGAGATTGAAAAAAAGAATAAAACCGCAAAACCGCAAAACCGCAAAAGAAAACGAAACAGACCAACCCCCTTTTTCGCAAGACGCATATACAAATCTTACATCAGAGGAGAGGAGAATGGAGAAGGGTTTTCAACCTCGGGGTTTTGATGGCCGAGATTTGCATTTTTGGCACCTAAGGAACCTCCCCTGTTCGTTAAGTAAAATCACAGGCCTCCAATCACGACCGGGTTCTATACCCTTCACTCCATATGCATACAAGGGCGCTAACTGCTCCCTAGGCGATCTGAAGATTTCATTGGTGAAATTGTTCAACGCCACGTTCGCCAGGACTCGGAATGAGATGCAAAAGTCCCGCGGGGCTTGTATATAAGACGAAATAATTAAAGAGGACAGCTAGGGAGTGAAGATGTTCTTCCCGTACGTGAATCTCCAGCATAAGTCTTGAGTCAGCCGGGGGGAATTAAGTCAAATTGGAAAGCGTGAAAGCATCTTCTTCACGTTGTACTTTCCTATCGTAATAGAAGCTCAGAAGCTTCAATGGACGTCACAAACACACACACAAAGGCAAGATTCATATTGAAGCAGAGCTCCAATGCACATTGCTGTAATGGCGGCATCACTTCAGCAAACTGAATTGGCATAGATTCTCCCCAGAGAAGTGTTGAGACCCGAAGCATCAAGGATCCGATTGGGCCAAAACGAGACCGCAAATACTTTAGTGAAACGCAATGGTTTGCCCTGGAGGCTGGGGAAAGCCAAAAGCCGTCTGAGGGTGCGCTTAGCGCCTGGTCGGCTCCCCACGTTTGCCGGCCGTATAAACCCTCTTATACGTCAAACCCTACCCCGCGGAATTGTTTCATGCCTGTGTATAGGCTTGCAAAGGCCCAGATTCTCCGGGTAGGAATGGATCTTGTGGGAGAGAGATCATAGGGACTTAGAAGTCCCACTGCTAGGGCATTTAAAGTTTGGTGGACTGATGATCTCTGCATATAAGCCTGTCTATACGCTGCCCTGTAAGATGTCAACGCTGATACAACCGATGGACTCGGTTAGTGTCGTGGTATATTAGAGGAGATGTAAGGAAAGTAGGACCCAAAAAGGAAGGCTAATGCGCTGTACAATGGAACTGGCAGCATCGAAATCCTTCGACAGCCCAAGATCATAAAAACCGGACAGGCTCCTTCTGCATAATCCTTCATGATGCACTCTCACACGGAGTCTTCCATCTTAACCGAGCTGTCCGTGGTGCGCGTCGTCATCGACCTTTTGGCTAGTTCACTTAGCAAGGTCCCTGTAGATGTGCCAAGAAGTGAGAAGAACATAGGACAGGCAGTGCTTTTCTCTCTTTTCATCAAGTCAGGGCTTCAATTCGTCGTCGTGGAATTTAGGGGCGAGACGGAGTGGCAAGGTATAATCGCCCTTGGTGCGCTTGCGTCCGTAGGGATGGGCGGAAATCGTGAAAGAACACCCGCAAAGCACGAGACATGAAGTCAAAATCTCAGCGTGCAGAAGGGGCCTCAAAATTCTAGCCGCCTGAAGACCATATAGAATCTGCAAAAATGAGGAGATTCTCGGCGACTCCAAACAAAGTGTTTATTAGTACTTGTATTTACGCGGTGCTGTATGTAGATTGGGTGGCCATTGGTCGTTGTATCTGGTCAACACATTAGGGTTCACCTGGACAATCATCATAGACTATCCTTAGAATCAACAATGGTCACTATTCTCTATGGCTGCTTGTCTTAGTTGAATGTTCAAAAATGTAGTTAAACAGTTTGATACTGGATGCTCTGGATGTCTGTGGTTAGCTTGTCATGTGACACTTGCCTGCATTTTCATCCCCAGCGATCCCCAGCATCATTATCATCATCATCATCATCCTCCTCCACCATCCATCCTCTTAACAAGCTTTCTTAAATTTTTCCCAAACGTGGGGTAAAGCTTCGCGAGACTCGGTAGGAATTAACGCGACGGGCCGTTGAGCCGGACCGGCAACGGCCAACAGCAACGCTCTTCACTCGCCCAGCCCTCACAGCGGCAGTCTGACAGGGGGTTGGGGTTTAGGGTGAGTGTGAAGCCGAAATAGAAATGATGATGACGGCAAGTGATTTTGTTCCTCGGAAGCGTCTGTTCACGCAGACATCAGACCTGTCCGTCATCAGCTAGCCTTGCACTATTCCTCGCTGACACAAGGCTAGGAAGTAGCTTCCCCGCGTGCCAAAGTGTGGAGTCCAGATCACGGAGCAAGATGGTACGATTTGCGCAAGGTTCAACTGTGAGAGAGATCCGATTCACGTCGCAACTCTCATTATTTTCTTCACATGTCGCTTCGCTAGCGACTGGCTTCTACCCCACACTGGAAGGGCCCAGAATTACGGTTAGCGTTTCAACGGGTTTTATAGTGGACACTACGAATCCTACTAGAGACACCCACGCAAATAATACATAGTACTACAAACATGTTCAAACAGAACTGGGTGACTTGGGAAAAAAGTGTATGGAGAAACATACTCCTCTGCTTATCCTTGCCATAATCACTCTCATCCCCTGGTTGAGAATTCGGTGATATGAGCTCTGTCCGGATCACGACTTGGGGTAGTAGGGGTTTAGCTATGGACGTGGTAAATCAATAAAACCAGTGGTGAAAGCCTGAGCAAGTGGCAGCAAGAAACCAGCGAGAAGAAGGAGTACCAGTTGAGCTAGCTTGGGTGTCCCGAGCAATTGTGGTGATACCCATAGTCCTAGCTTTCGAAGATCTCCGGCCACTCTATGTTTCTTTGCAGGGCTCAAGCGCTCGCTGGCGGGTTTAATATGATGAGATTTTCCGCACATTCTGGAATCCCCCCATTAACAGGGGTGCCCATGTTCGTGAAACTTCAAACATGCCCTTTAAAAGGGACCACAAGCGAGGAATACCCAGAAATCGACCAGGTCGTCCGGGGATGCTTGGACCGAAAAGAAAAAAGAAGAAAATAAATGCCCGTCATTCTTTAGATTGACAGGACCAAGATTTCGAGATTGTAGGTACTCCGTACTCCCCCTGCAGCGGTGTCAGTTCATATCGTCCTCTAATGAAACTTCTTGAAACAGCAGCATCCACAGAAGTACTACACTAACTATCTCTACGCGGATTTTCGCCGGCAATGGGCCGCGGAATCAGAGGACTTTACTCCGATGTAGAACTGTCATAATATCTTCCTCGAATCAAATATGCTTGCCCAGGAAGCTCATGGGCCCGAATGATCGCTCATCTAGGAAGACCAAGGTTCCCCACACCTTCGGCAAAATGATATATAAATAGAGGTCGCCTTGCTATCCTTCGGTTTGTTCCTAAGCAAGGGCACCATAACAACATTCACCGGATTCTTCATTTCCGCCGGAAAAAACGCCACTATGGTTAAAATCTTCCTCCTCTCGCAAGTGCTTGCACTTGTCTCCGTCGTCGCCGCCCAATGCGGTGCTAACTCACCTCACGCCACGGTGACTGGCTCGGGGACCTACACAGCGCAGAGAGGCGGAAGCACAGTGTACTCAGGCGGAGACTACCGCCAGGCGATCCAAGCTGCAGTCGACTCCATTAGCAGCGGCCAGCGCGTCGCCGTCATGTCATCCGGCAACCTCGGTGCTAACACTATCTCCATTAGCAGCGGCAAGACCTTCGAGGGCTGCGGTACCATCAATGTTGGCAATAGGGGTGGACGCGGTGCCATCGAGGTTTTGGATGCCTCGGACGTTTCAATCCCGTACCTCTCCATGACTGGTAACCCGTACTTTGGCCTGCGCTTCTACGGCGTCCGAAACCTGTACCTAGGCGAAATCACCATGAACCTCAGCGGCGGTATGGGCATCCGCTTCGAGCGCGACTATGCCGCCAACTACAACGTGAAGATGGGCACCATCCGCGTTACCGGTGCTGGCAGCCACGCCGTTGAGACCTGGAACATCGACGGACTCGACATCAACCAGGTCATCGCCCGAAACGTTGGTGAGTGCGGGTTGCTGCTCCAGAAGACCACCAACGCGTGGGTTGGGCTCGTCGACGGTGACAACGTCGCCGCAGGAACCGGGTACGCGACCTTCCGTATGGCAAACGAGAACGGCAAGCTCAACGGCGGATACAACACCAACGTTTGGATTGACAAGGTCGTCTCCCGCGGTGGCGGTCGTGGTATTTTCTGCGTCTCGGAGTCTGGGGGTGCTGAGATCAAGCAGGCCGACCTCTCCAACAACGGCAACAACGCCGTCCTCATTGAGAACTGCTTCAACGTCGCCATCCGCGGCGGTACCGTCAACGGAGGAGGAGAGGTTCGTCTCGCTGCCCGCACCGAGTTCGCGAACAACCGCGATATCTCTGTCACTCTGAGAGTTGACAATACCTCTGTCCGCGAATCCCCTTGCGGCCAGAACATTAGCTGGAACATCTCTGGCAACGCCAGCAAGAACATTTGCTAAGCGTGAGGAATCGTTATATGGACTAGCTACAGAGAGTATCAGCACGGATGTTTATGTGGTTTTTTCTTCTTTGCTTCCTTCCAAAAACCACATTCTTTTCCTTTTCCGTTTCTTTTTAGGATCCATTCGTCGCTGTCATCTAACATCATCCCTCTTTGCAGCCTATCCCGTGATTCTTCAATTTGTGCATATAGTTTGTACATACATATATTCAACTTAGCTGTACATAGTTTTTTTTATAACTCTCCATGAAGAGCTCAAGCTCATCAAAAAGTATCTTTTTCTCCCTTCTTTCTCTTGTTTTTTTTTCTCGTAAACATCCAGAAAGTAAAATTGCACACTTCCCAAAAGTTCTTGATAAAATTTCATACAGGACTGAATATTGCACGGAATAAAAATAACATAGTTGAACATGATTTTCCAGGAAGGTGGAAAAAAAAAATAGAATACGGAGGCCTCGGTAGTATTCCCCGCCCCTGGCGGTGTCAAAAAAATAGAATATGCACTATTAAAATGTCACCCGTCCCCCGTTTCCCCCTCCACCCCAACCGCCCACAATTTTATATTGATAGTTCTATATACGCTTTGACCCCCCCACCCCGCCCCCCTCCTCGTTATTTAAAAATCGTTTATTTTCTCTGCCGAAAAGACTAACAAGTTGTGGCTTAGAATAATATGCATGTGTGTTACTCTTGTATCATGTGAACAGTATTTATGGCGCTTTTCGCATCATATTTCTTAGTGGTGGCGGGGAACGAAGCAGCCTGGTAGATAAAGGGAGATTGTCTAGTCATAGTCTATTAGCATCATTGGAAAAAAAGGAAAGACGAAGGATATCCACAGCTAAAATTTGTTGCGTCATGTCTACCATTGAAAACCTCCGTTTTTATATATAGCCTCCCCACCCGTTTATATAAGACATATGCAAGTAGCCAATGCAAGCAGGTAACTAGCCCTCAGAAAATCATTGCCAATGAATAAAACATAAATATGCCTTGAGAAATATAAAAGAATGGTTACGACATCAAGCGCGCTGTTTCCGGTGCTATATCGCTCTGCCCATCCTCATCTTCATATTCATCTTCATCAGTAACTTCCTCACTCTCCTCCTCTTCTTCAGTCTCCTCTTCAGATCCTTCTTCGCTGTCTTCCTCAGTTTCTGTTTCCTCCTCCTCTTCTTCCTCCGCCAACCAATCATCCAACGACTTATCTTTATTCGCCTCCAGCATCATCCCACCATTCGTCTTGGTTCCACCACCACGCTCTCTCAAAGCCTTATCCAACTTCTCGCCCGCCGTCAACTGCGTCTTCTCCATAAACCCTGCCTTACCGCCTTCATCTCTGAGCTTGGGGTCCGGCTCGCGGCCCGGCTCCACCCAGTCCGGCAGATCTTCATAGCCGCGAAGGCCGTGGATGCCAGCTTCAGGGCCGATGACTAGCGTTGATGAGCCGAGAAGGAGGTCCTTGCGGGTTTCTGAGGGACTGGGGGTATATGGGACGGGCTTCGGGGCGAGAAGGAGGAGACTTGCGAGCTGGGTGGCGCTGGGGACGGCGAGGAGGGATTTGTAGAGTCGTGCGCGGTCGCGCAGGTCGTAGGATATATCGTAGCGGGCGAGAAGGAGGATATAGCGCCATAGTAGGGTAATGTTGTCTTCACCTTTCGGAGGTTCTGGGCTAGGAGCTGAGTACTCGTGGGACTCGTCTCCGTTTTGTATGGCTACTTCTTCTGAGGGGGCTGGGAGGGAATCCTGGTGTTCAGCGGTATGTAGGAGGTGATGTAGATATACCTTCGCACCGAGTAAGACGATTTGTTGTTTCGCTGTTTCCGACTCGTCTGCGAACCCTTTGGCGAGAATGCGGAGAACGTCTGGCGCGATATTGTTGCCAATATCGACCCCTGCAAATTCTCCCACGAGCCATATTATACTTGCCCGCGCTTCCGGGCTAGTGGTTGTATCAAGATGCTTGGCTAACATAACGACAGTCTTCTGGTGGTTTGCAGGGTCTTGTTGGATAAGGTGTCGAATCACAGTCAGCGCCTCCGAGACTAGAACCTCATCTGCGCTTGATATCTGGCGAAGAAGGAGTTGAAGGCATCGTGCTGACGTTCCCGCGTCGCTTTGCGCGCATCTTCCAATCGCTCGAACACTTTCCCGGATTAGCTCTGGCTCTGGGCCGTTGGAGAAATGTTCCAGTTCGTTGAGAATAACGCCCTTAAGGTGCATGCCACAGTAAGGAAACAGGATGGTCAGGACCTCGAGTTTCAATTTCCATACGTGTTGCTGATCTGTTGCGTTGATCAGGAAATGTGATATATGCTTCGTGAAAGGCTTAGGCAATATTAACGCCACCCGTATGATGTTGTATAATGCAATAAGTTCAACATCCTGCGGCCCACGCAGTAGTGCAATCAGCGGACCAACAGCAGATTCCAAATGTTCCGGCGTTCCTAGATAGAGGAAACACCGGACTACGCTGACAATGACAGCGGAGTTCCGGCTTTGGAGAAGGGGTTTGCAGACTTTCAAAAGGACCCCTAAATCGGGATCCAGCACGTCAATCTCCTCGCCTTCTTCCTCTTCCCCGTTCTCCTCATCGTTGCCTTCATCCTCGTAGAAGCCTTTAGTAGTCGTCCTTTTCACTCGTGCTTTTCGTCTTGGAAAGCACTTTCGCGCGTATGTTGCCATTAATCGCAAAGTGGCGAGCTGACTCCATTCATCCATATCCACCAGCTTCCTCACTAAACTCCGATAATGCTTATGTATGAGGTCGATCCTGTCTGGACAAACCTCTAGAAACGCAGATACCGCAGGCCCTGCAACAAAATACTGATTATCTCCCAGTAGAATAGACATATAGTCCAACAGTTGCGGTAATGTATTCGGATCTAAGCGATAGCACTTGGGGATGGCCAACGCCGCAGCTTTCCGAACATGCGGGCTCATATCTCCACAGCCACGCTTTATGGCGAGAGAGACGATCTGGCTGATAACTGGAACTCTTATCCCTGACATTGTCCGCAACGCCATCGCCCGCACCTGCGGATTTTGATCCGTGAGCGACTTCTGTATGGTATTGATCGAGAGGAGGGCCAAGTCAGGTTCGGACTCTGCATGGTGTAGGAGATAGATGTATACGAGCTTCTTGACTTCGATATTGGGGTTCGCGACATTTTTAACGACAGACGAGAAGAATGGCAGACATGGTTCGGACTTATACATCAACTGTGATATATGATATTAGCCAACTGCGAACGATCAAGGTATTGGGCGCATGTTGGGCATTTCAGTACCGCAAGAACCTTCCGTAGCCCATCTAATATTTCTCTGTCGCTCCGGCTGTCAAGTAGTTTCTTAATCTGAGAGAACGAGGGATTCCGGGGCGAGGAGCTTAACTTGAAGCCTCTTGTCTGAGTTGCTGTTTGGGCGGCTTCAATGGTAAGCTCTCGAGCTGGGGTAACATTCAGCACGTTTAATGGGGGAAAGCTCTTAAATAATACCAGAGCATTCACTTACCGGTTTCCAGCACAGAGGATATCCGTGAGATAGTCTCCATGATTAGCTCTGGCGGACTACAAGCCCGGTGCTCAGGTGATGGTGGTGTGTACAGCTACAGCTGCTTTGCGGTGCATTATTGTGGTGGGTTTCTGGAGGTTCTTGCGTCACTGGGAGAGTCTGACATCTGATCGACTAGCAGCTCGGCAAGCCGTTTCTCCCCACCATGCGGCATTCCGATCACGCAACGGCCGTTTCTCTACCAAGAATGACTTACAATTTCATCTGTTCGGTCTACGGAAGAGAATGCTATTGCGATATGATTGCAGCCCAACAGGTTATGGTCAGAGCCGCCATTGACACTTCTGCTCTACTCTGCGCACCATGTCCATCCGCCTCAGACCACAGGTCCACTACGTTGACCTCGTGACGGACTTTCTTGAGCATTCGATGCGAGACAACGCGTCTACCATTACGCTGGTTGTTTGTACAACGAGAGATGACTTTGTACAGCAAATCTACGCATCAATCGAGTTACAATCTACAGACGCATCCAATGACGACATTCATGGAACGCAGTCAACCACTACTCACTCCCTCCTTGCCAATACAATCGGATCAATCGTCAGTTCAAATAGGATAAAATTGGCATTTTGCCCTAGTCTTGAACACCTTCGCGCATATCTGTCTGTGTTCCGTGGATATACCGGTGGCCCTCCATTTTCAGCGGCTAAAGAGGGTCGATATCAAGGCCAGCCCGTCCTTACAATTCTAAATATTGTTGCGCTTCATTACCACACCGGGGAGTTGTCTGCGCAAGGGCTTTCGAGAACACTGGCTCTGGCTGTTGAAGTTGCTGCTCGGGAAATGGTGAAGTTGGGTGTTTGCGAATGCGCCGCTCTACGAGAGGGGGAGGCGGCAAGTGGAAGCTCAGTCTGGGATGCGGACATTCCCCTGTTGAACAGCTCAATCGACACCTCTACGGAAGAGAATAGATCGAGGCCCACCCGAACCGTGAAAGTGAAACAGGTTGCTCAAAGATGGTTCGACTTTTGTTGAATAGAGCAAAAGCTAAACCAACAATATAAACAGCGGAAACATGGACAGGCTTTTCCCTACTTTACCATCCTTATATACTCCGAAACAACATATAAACAAACGCCAAAAACCGCCATCTGGGTATCCTAAAGCCAAACCAACCTAACTCCTGCCCCGTTTGCCCTGCCGTACACCATAGAAGCTACCGTCCTTATAGACATTTTTCTATTTCTGTCATATAGAGCTTAATGTGAGACTCCAACTTTACATACTCGTCGTGAGCATTATGAATCTCGTTTTCAATATTCTCCTTCAGGTCGACCATCTGTACTAGGGTTAGACAACTGCTTCAGAGGCCCAAAATATATAAAGGGGCGAAAAACAATGACTCTAGAATACGTACCTTCTTCTCTGTCTGCTCAATACGAATCTTCCTCCTTTCCATTTCTCGTTGTTTCTCTGTATGTTCTTCGCGCAGCTGTCTCTGGGTTTCCCGCAGCTCTTCCATCCGTTCTTGTGTCTGTTCGGCC
Source organism: Polytolypa hystricis UAMH7299 (assembly GCA_002573605.1). Classification (NCBI taxonomy): domain Eukaryota; kingdom Fungi; phylum Ascomycota; class Eurotiomycetes; order Onygenales; genus Polytolypa; species Polytolypa hystricis. Next base: position 81,589 of record PDNA01000011.1, on the reverse strand, counting down.
TTTTCTTTGGCACTCTTTCTCAGTGCATCCGTCCGTTCTTGCCATCGAGTCAATTGTCTATGCAAGTGTTTTTCTATCTGCGCGACCTCCCTAACCGTGTTGCCTCTCTCGGCCAGCGCATCCCTGTTCCTGACGGCTCTTGCGTCCTCTTCCTCCTCCTTTTGAAGCTCCTGGGAGATATCTTCCAACATTTTCACGCAGCTCTGGATGTCATTGCTCACTACATGGAAGGTATCCATAGAGGTCTGCAATGCACGCATTCTCCTTTCCATACCGTCGATCTGGCCCTTATCACGCATCAAGTTATCCGAAAGTTCCGTGAGTGAAGTTTGCAACGCCGCCGGACTTTGCGATACATATGGTCGCAATTTCTCGCTCTCTTGTCTGCTTTTAATGACCTTCTCAGTAAGGTCTTCTAGGAGAGCCTGCTTCTTCAACCGTTCTGATTTTACCCGATCGAAAGTCTCGGCTATGCGTATTTGAATCCGTTCCAGCTCGAGCAGCTTGGTCTTCAACTCTGCATTTCGCTTGGTCTTGTCCTTAACCTGTGCTTCCATGGTTTGGTGTTGTCGCCTCATTTCTTCGATCCGTTGTTGCATTTCTTGGTTTTCGGCATATAGAGTCTCGATGCGGGCCTTTGTTTCTTCCGTCTTGTTGTAGTGTTTATCGATAACTGTCGTCTGCACCTCCCGAAACCTGACGAAATTAATGAGATAGGAGAAGATTTTGACGACTCGATCGTGGGTGGGTTTCGTAAGATCGGTAAATGTAAAGTCGGTGACACCACACTTTTCACCACCACCACCATAGCGTATCAGTTATGACCAAGGTGCCCTTCAGCCCGTCCCATGACGGTGACTTACCTCAACCATTAACGCTCGAAGAGACATGAAAAACCCCATGAGATTCCGAGTGTCAGAAGGCACAATGTCAACATAGTCGCCGCATACATCTTCTGCTGCTGCGCGCATAGCTGGATCGACAGTTTCGCGAGTAGTATTCATGAGTAGTTCCGCGAACCACTCAAGCACCATCTGTATTTGCTGCGCATTTGGTTTCTGGAGATCTGCGATGGTAAACGGAAGGCCAATATCGTTTATACATCCTGCAATCTCCTTATCCGGCTGTAAATAGAATTAGCACGGTGATAACCTAAACAATACACCTAAGAAGGAACTGGCAATTTTGACGCACCAGGCGCATCATCGCATCGCTCTCATCTTCGACTTTCTTCCGGCCCCGGTTTTGTTGCTGAGCTCCGCCATGGAATTGCTGGCTCATCCGTGAATTGTAAGCCATCTTGGGGCCAGCCGCTTACTTTCGGTGTAGAATAGATGTAGAAGCGGGTTGAGCTGTAAGAGACCCCCGTATGGGCATGCGAATGTTCCGCTTGTTGTTTTGTTTTGTTTACAGCTCTCGACGATAATCGCCGCATATGTCCAAAAGCAGTTAGCGCGGGGTGATATGCCATGCAAACAGAGCAAACATATAGATTCCTTACAGAACGGCTCTTGGCATCAAACAGTGCATCTACGCAACAACCTCAACTCTTGAAATTGCGCTGCTTGTGATTCTTGTTTGTTGCCTGAGCTGTGTCTACGTGGATTGATAAAAACTCCTGAGATACGCTACTCATTACCGCTTGTCCGAATCCTAACTGCGGTGACATCCAACAACCTCTATCGACCTCTGACTCATTCCGCGCACCCAAACGCCTTTGTTCTTCAGAATCGAGAGCTTGCGTTTGCGTGTCTCTAGAAAATTGCGACGTGCCAGTGAAACTAGAGGTTTAAAATTGAGCGCTACTGTAGCCGCGGTGGTCTGGAATACTCATGTCAGCCAGCGGCATATCTCCGGAAGGAGGCTCAAAAGAGTCGAAACCCTTCGAGTAAGAATCACCTGACTGCTGAATGAGAAGGCTATTCTAACGTATATCCAGTATTGTGTCAACATACCATGACCTCCTTAGATCAGACCCAGATCTTACCATGCCTATAGCGGCCATTGAATCACTAGTCCTTCTCCTCACACATTCACCTTCCTCTACAATCTCAGAAACCCTCGATCTCCTCGAAAAACACACCGCGCACTTAAAGAACTCCATAGCGAATCCGATAGGCCTATCAGCCGGTACAGATCTCTTCCAGCGATATTTGATTACGACCCTACAAAGGCCTGGGAAACTTGGGCCTGCGGGCGATTTTAACGCGATCAGGGCGCACTTGCTTTCAAACGGTCGACTTTTCATCCAGCGCGCAAAGGAGAGCAGAGATAAAATTGCCGCCTTTGGACGAGGCTTTGTTCGAGATGGGAGCACAGTTTTGACAAATGGAGGATCTAGAGTGGTGGGCGCATTGCTTCAGAAAGCTGCGGGAGAACAAACCGAAAATGGACCGACTGGTGTTCAATTCCGCGTTATCTATGTTGTGCCCGGTGCCCATGGAAATGGCAACGAGGATTCGTCAACTTTTGCGGCAGAGGGTATGGATACCGTGAAGGCTTTAAGGTCGAAGGGGATACCGGTTGCTACGATTCCAGAGTCTGCAGTTGCGTACTCGCTAGGCAAGGCGGATATGGTAATTGTGGGTGCGGAAGGAGTTGTGGAAAACGGAGGAATAATATCGCGAATGGGAACCTATCAGATGGCCCTTTTGGCCAAGGCTATGGGTAAACCGTTCTACGTTGTCGCAGAAAGCCACAAGTTTGTCAGACTATACCCACTGGGCCAATACGACCTGCCAGTGAATCAGAAAGTTATCGACTTTAAGACTGCGGACGATGGGAGCTCCGTTGCCGATGAACAAAAACGCGGAAGCATTGATGGCCATATCCAGAATGCTGCTGAGAAGGAAAGGCAGAAGCATGAGCATTTAGACTCCTTGCTAAGTGGACAAACGCTAGCCACAAAGGATACCGGAAAACCTCTGAGACGCGAAGCTGTTGATTTCACACCCCCGCATTTAATATCCGCGCTGATCACTGAGAGTGGTGTTCTTACGCCCAGCGCTGTTAGTGAGGAACTGATTAAAATATGGTTCTGAATGCTACATAGCAATGTTAAAATACAACCTGTTATATCTCGCAACCTTATGCAAAGCGCCCAATTTGCACATCTTTTCTAGGAGCGCCCCATTACGTCTTGATGAATCTCTCTACGATAACTTCGAGTCTCTTCCCCCCGCTCAAACAGTCGCCCCAGCAGGGGTGCTCAAATTTGTCGTTAGAACTTAGCAGCGTTAGAGGAAGCCATATCCTCGTAGTGCTCGGGCCATATGAGCACATTTTCCTCTCGCGTGTGGTATGCCACTTCTTTCGTCAATAAACCACCTGTCAATAAAAGCACCAGACAGAGGCTTGCTGGTTCGGTTCCAGTTTATCGTGAACGGAACCCAAAAGAGCAGATGCAGTACAAAATAATGCATGTAGCGCACCTATTCCTAAAATTCTGTAGTGACATAAGTCTTATATTATTTCATCAAGTACACAATCCAAGACTATTAACGTATCAAGGCAAATTTTAATTAGAGCCCCTTTCATAAAAATAAACCATACTCTCATCATTCATTATACATAGCACTGTCCCAACACAGTCTATGCATCGGATATATATTGCAAGTCAACCACCATCAGGAGCTAGAATATCCGAGTTCCTTGCAACCCGAGAACCTCCCCCATACATAAAATCCCCCTATTTCAGTGTCTTTCAAGCACCATCCAAGGATTGGTGTGAGATATATTGTAGTAACAACTGCCAGCAAACCCAGTTGAGAGAGCTCCCACACGCGACTAGATGTTGCGTCCTTAGAGCAGAGAGATTTCGTTTCAGACTGGTCAGACGCGCCACGTATATAGTAGGCACGTCTCATCGACAGCCTAAACACCGCTTGCACCGTGCGCACTTAACGATGAGGTGGAGGCTTGTTGTTCAAGGGCGTTTGGACAAGGTGAGATCTTTGGGGCCAGGTCTTTCTGGCCGCATATATGGCATTTCCATCATCACGATCGCAGGTAGTTTCCTTCAGATCACCTGTAATACTCCTCTCATAACTCGTCGCACGCGCCCTCGAGGAATAACAGTATTATGTATCAACCCATGAGGCCATTCTAAAATAACGCCGTTCGTGGAATTCGTTCTTCGACGCCCAGATAAAGTTGTACGCTTTCTAATCGGCGACTTTGGCCACGATTGCCACGATTGTTGATTAGGGATATATAGTCCCGCGTTTTATTTTTTGCGAACCTGCCTAGCAGCAGCGCTCATGCTAGAATGTAGAGTAGCATGTAGCTTACAGCGATGACGACCCAGATTTCTTCCATAGTTTATGGTATGGTAATCTTAGGGATCCGTGGAATAAACCGTGAGGAATCGTCTGCGAGCTGATATAAATGTAGTATGGGATCCGTTCTCTTTGCTGAAGCGGCGGTACCAAGGACACGGAATTTAAATCTCGAAAAGTCCAAGGAAGATGGTAGATTTTTTTCAGATATCTCAGCAGTACATCACAACCGGTACTTGCAACAGCGAATATTCCAATCTTCTCAATTCAAACCGCGTTGAAAGGGTGAAAAAAAGGTAATAAAAAGGAGGACAACATTTCTCAGCACTCTTCAACACGGAAGGATCGATTAATTTATCCAACAATTTCTCCATCGCGGGGTCCCCGACTCCCGAGTGACCGCTACTCTTTTCACCTGTAAATTAATTGAGAGCAAAGTCAGAGGGTTCTTCCGGATGCCTCGACCCCACATTTTAGTTGCGTGTTCTAGGAGTTTGACGACAATCTTCAGGCTAGCGGTGAAGAGAAGACCCGATGACCTCCGCGGACTGCGATCAATTTTTTTTAATTACGCCACGCGACAGGGCGAGAGCCTAGAGCGCACACTTGCCAGTTGGCAATATGCAAGAGTTGCGATGAGGTTGAGCTAAGGATATTTAACTCTTCAAGGTTGGTGGATCGTGGTTCTTAGCGTCCGCATTGACCAGAGTTGAAGGTGGGTAAGGTTAAGCTAGTTTTCGACACAGACTATCGGTGTTATGAGGCTGAAGAGATAAGAATTAGATCGATCCTAAGGTTAGGTTACTGGTCATACTATCTGCTATGAATTGACGGCCACAAGGGAGGCATCAAACTGCACATGCGCGAAGATGCTGAAGGACGTTCCTGAGCCCCTCCGTGCATTGGAAACACCACCCAACTCTATTGCTACTTCCATCTCTTGGTAACTTAAGCTGGTAACGTACATGCAGAAGCTGTATACTGCCAGGAGGTTTTGAGAATACTAATTTGACCATCTTAAAATGCTACAAAAAGGGCCAGCCTTTACATCATGATGAAATAGGCGGAATAAAGGAGCTCGAAGGGGGCTTCAGATGCATGGAAACTGGTATATAGACCCGGAACTGTTAGTGTATTTGGGAATAGCTACTGTTCCATACTAGAATTCAATAATCCCTGATGCCGATATTTGTCCGTGTCATGGTTCCAGATACTTTCAAAATAGCAAACATTGCAGCAGGAAGATTACTCAATGACGCGCTTGGACGGCCCTCATCAGGTTATCGAAATATCCTTGCAGAAGCGATGCCACGGTGCGCAAGAGAGTGGAGGTACCTGCAGTTCAGGGTAATGTGTATAAAGGCTAAACTTGCAAGAAACTATTTGGCAGTTCTTCTCCTGATAAAACAAGAACTGAGTCGCCATTTCCGGGATAAACGATTTGGACTTTTGTTTCGCCGATAAGTGGAGCAGCTGCTACAAATTTTCCCATCATACGGAGTAACTAGATTACAAGTGCTTCATCGCCAAAACATGCTCTCCTGTGAGACGTCTAGGCAAACGGCTCACATAGACACGATATTTTTTAGCGACCTAGCTTATTGAAATATGTAAACAATACAGACGATATCAATTCCCAGTACCTGAATAGCTATCTCGTTTCCAATGCCTTTTATATCAAGGTGGAAGGTTCGTTGCTATATTTCAAAGACCGACAAGAGTTCAAACATCCTGCGAATTACTCGTACCTAGTATCCGTGGAACAAAGTCTAGACATCACTAGCCTGAGGATTATATATTGCATACTTCTTTTCCAACATAGTGTACGTCATTGTTAAAATAATCTTCGTATGCTTTCTGGGTACTAGCTATCATATATAGGAATGAATTCGAGGGCCTCTTTTTCGCTGAAGACGTGGGATCTTGGTTCCGCCTCTTGTAAGGCGGACCATAGAGACGCGCGGGATGAATAGTATTGTCATGATTAAAGAGAATAGTAGCTTTTCTCTTTCACAGATGGGTCCATATTCTCTGATGGGTGTTTTCTTTTCCAATGTCCTTTCGCTCTTCTCAACTTTTAGCCTTTTTTAGCCTTGTTGACTAGTGTTAAGCAAGAACTTTGGATAGCGGCAAGATCTATATCTTGAGAAACCCCTGCTTCTTACTAGTTAGCGTGCAAAATTCTCGATTTCAGTGATTTTGCTTGGTCGAGTTACCAAATCGCGGTACCTTGTTCTCTCATGAGGATATACAACCTAGATGTGGCTTTATAATCACGTGACCATTTCTTGGCGGAATGAGCAAACCCGCGGAATATGAATTTCTTCATGGTCCTGTTTCAAGATCTATAGTTCGTCCCTGGTCCCGCAAGCCTTTTGGGGGGAGGGAATCCTGTGCCATTCCATTCCATCAATATTTGGAATGGAACCAACCAACCACCAAAACCGTTCTGTGGGAAATCGAACGGGACGGTACGGGATATTCCGCGGGTCTGTTCATTCCGCCAAGAAAGTGTAAATAAGCTTTTTATACTTGGCCAAGCGCCTCGCTAGTTAAATAGTGCGCACCTTAATTAGTTTACTTAACTTCTGCACCCCCGCGCCTCGAATATCAAACTATTGAGCTCCTGACCTGCATTAAATATATCAAAACTAGTTACTCTGTACTGAAGGCTACGCACCTGATATATAACTGTATATCGAGTCAACGACGTGCCTGTTTTTAGATTACGCGAGATAAGACAACTGCTCGGTACAGTGGATAAAAGGGACTGCAACAGTAGTTAGAAAATGATTATCCAAACCATAAGGAGAAGGATAGTTCGTTATGCTCTCTTGCTGCTGTGTATCGTTCTTGTTCATTGACTTCATAATCACTAGTTATGTCCCCATTTTGGGCCTCGTCGTTCGCTTAAAATATCGGGAGCAATTTGCCTGAAAGCAACCGTGACAGCATATTCTGAGGATCTATCCATTCACAAAGTTTATGAGTGAATCTACGAGTTCCACAACGGATGCGAAAATTATATATGCAGAATACTCCATACAAATGACCATAAAGGCGGAAATATTAAAATATATACTGTTTGGTAGAGCTCAGTTGATCAAAGATAACGGAGAATGAAACCAAAACATCACTTTGGCCTTCCGAAGAAAGGTGTTTCAGGGAAACTCCTTAGGAACCGTTCAATTGCGATACCCCACAAGGCAATAATAATAATATAAATACCAGCTTTTTACGCAACCTTCTTCTTTCGACATTTGCTTCTGCTCTAAGAAATATTGCTGTTCTCGTGCTCGGTACCATTTCCAGCACGCGATGCCTATTGTTAAGTCCCCTGGTAAAATTGAGGCAACAACGTCAAGATGGCTTCTAGATCCCTTTTATTGCCGCACTATCTCACAACGTATGAAATTCCGCCTTTCCCCAGGAAGCCTGCGTATCCATGAACGTCGACCCATATTCACAGCTTGAACGCTTCAGACTTTGCCCGTGTCATCGTCTGTAGGGGCAAGGACGAGGAATTATTCCCAGTCCCTAAACACATGCTTAGCGCTTTCTCTCCTCGCTTCCAAGCCGCACTGAACGCCGAGAGTGGGGAAGAAGAGGAAACCGTTATCAGATACCCGGAGCTGGAGCTAGACACCTTCGAACTCTTTGTCGAATGGATGTATACTGGACGATACTTGGATCGGCTGCAGCTGCCACCATCTGGAATAATCTAGGCTTGCTTGTCGGTGTGGAATATATTGGAAGGGGAAAAATGTGTTTTGTTTTTTGTGTTATGTCAAGAATCTTCGTCATCTTGTTTTGTTTTTTTTGTTGTTGGAGATTTCATTGAATGCATGTCCCTTATCTGACTGATATCATTTAATTTTTTGATCCAACTTTCTTTTTATCGTTCGAGTGCAATCATTGCAACTGATACCTGGTTACCGGCGCAGTGATGTTGCTAGGCAGCTTTATCCCATTCACTTGTTGGAGTTCTTTGATAATGACCACTTTTCATAAAACCCAATCCGTTATGATTTCAACCAGTGTTGGTAGATGGATTCGAGCTGAAGCCTTGCGCAGTCGTTTACTGTATCAGAAACATTTGTAGAATCAGAGACATTTATAGACAATTGCTCGGTATGCGGAGTCATGGGCGTTTAACGTGGTGTATATGTTTCACCCCATTAGCTACAAGAGATATCAGCATCGAAAGGAATTAAGCCATGTCTACGACACGAAAATTCATTGATGTAAATTAACTCACAAGACCCGTCCCATCTGAAGTACACGCTGTAACACTCAACTGTTCCAAAATAGAACCGCCAAAATAAGATCGAGTCAAGTGTTATTGAAAGTCACCAAACTCTCCGTCATCGTCAAACCCTTGAACCACTCTCTCTTCCGCCACAATAGTTGAAACTGGCCGCCTTCGTCGATCAGATCGACCTTCTTTCGTAGATGGAGGTGGTGGAAGAAATGGAAATGCGGCAGAAGATGCATTGGGTCCGGGAGGTGGAGCGATAGAGAAGAGTGCCGTTTGCTCTTCCTGGGCAGCAGTATTCGGGCTCGTTGGGTTCTGCGCATCCGATTCTGGAGCTTTACGTCCGATGTTAATGCTGATAGTTTCCCCTGGCTTCAACCGGTAATCTTTCGGCGGAGATGGCTTCTCCGGTGTTTGTTTTTGCAATGGAGCTTGTCCTGGTTTATTTCTCCCAATCGCACCTCTTGGGTGCTTGCGAGCATTCTCAGCAGCAGCGGAAGCAGGGTCCTTCGCAAGTCCAAGCACTTTCCTAGCCTCTTGTAATGTCACACCGAAATCAAATGCCTCGCTCCTATCCTCGAAACCAACCCCAAGTACCGCTTTACGCCCATCGCCAACGACGCGCACAGCGAAGAATCGCGAGGAGTCTAACGTGTGTTCGACAACGCCAGCATCTGTGTATGGTGCAGCTGCAAATAGACTACCCGTGTTTGGATCCTCGAGTAAGATATCTGTCTTCACTTTCTCTCCCTCATCTCCCAATGTTTGGCCTGGTCTAGACGGAGCAGGTGTAGGTATAGCTGTTTCGAGGATACGCAACCGCGCTGTGAAAATCTCTCTTGTCTTGCCGTTGTTCCTGGGGTCAGGTACCGTCCAATCGGCAGCTGTATAGCCTTTCATAGATGACAGAGGCGGGATGGCATAGACATGGACTGGTTGGCACACGAAAAGCACTCGTTGGATGGCATCAATTGGCAGGATTCTGCCGGTCGCTGGATCAATCGGCCCTGACATTTTGCCTCGTCTTCCACAGCGCTGCCGCGTTTCGTCTTCTTCCTGGCTCAGACGATAGATTGACGGAGACGTGTGCGCTCATCGTTGACGTGGGGTATTCTTGGTTGGTTGGTTTCATATCGTGCACCTAGAAAGCTTACCTAAGCTGGGGGTTACGAGTCGAAGTCCATGTCGGCACCAAGTTATTCCGGTGAACCATCAGGTGATCTCGGTAGTGTGTCCAGCCCAGTGGATCGTCCCCACAGTTCAAAAATAGAAGCCGCGGAGCTTATCTGATCCTGATCGCGCCATTGTGGCTGATCATTCAATATAGATAATAGAAGCCATCATTCATTGATTAAAACAGATGCTTCGAACAGAAGATATGCGCCATGTAACTCACCTGCCTACTAGAGCAGACTTGTATGTACGTACATAAATGTGCCATGCATGCCTCCCCTGCTCCCAGCCACGATTCCCGGCCATAAAGGGGGCCGTATTGATGTTGACTATGTATATTTAGAGAAAATAGGGCCAGGTCTGAGATAACCCAATATATGAAACATCGGAATTGTGCCACTTTAAGCTCCCTGGAGTGAGATATGAGAGTGAATTTCGCCCGTTGTATCTGTAATTCACATAAAGTTTTATAAGCTACCGCCTCTACAAAGTACGATCGTCGTTTTCTCGTGCCATAGTGAGGGGATCTTATTGGTCAGCTACAAAGTGGGAAGACAAGTGACCAACGACAGTAAGATAAGAATCAAAAGCCGCACCCCGTCGGTCAAAACCAACGCCTGCAGAAGTGGTTTACTGCCTCATTATTGTAACCTGGTTTCTTGGGCTCCCCAAATATGCGTTGGGCCGGGTGGGGGACAGATCGTAGGCGCATTGTAAACTAATCTTTGTGTGCCACATATATGAAGCTGTCTCTTGCTGCATTAGTGAAAGAACCGCTGGCATGCTGCGCAGTGTCTCAGCATGAAGCAGGAAGCAGGAAGCCAAGACTGTGCCTGACTTGCTGACTGTTGACTTGGGACACTACCACAGCCCCCCGTTTTCCCATTGTAAGGCTCGGACCAAAGGTTTCTCCGGAGGGTAAGACTTGGCCAATAAGCGCAAGGCTTAACCCAGTGAACCCAAGCGGGCCCTAAGCCACACTAGGCCCAAAATAGCGCACCACGTGCCCTGGCCCCAAAAGTCTGACCCGAACAGGATTTCACCATCATCATCATCATTTTCACCCGTGAATTCAGCCCGCCCCAACCCATCCAACTCCTCCCATCCAACCACGGTTCCACCAACTCAATATTACAACCTCAGATCCGTTTCATCTCTAACCAGGCAACCCGGTGCATCGAAACCAACACTCGACTGTCACTCATGTTATCCCTCCGTTTACCATATAGATGTGCTGTCAACCCTCTTTACATCGGAACCAACATCCTCTGATCTGCCAATTTTAGCTGGTGACATCAAATTGCGTTTTGCTGTTACTGTCACTTGCACTGAGTCATGGCTATATGGCCCTTTGGACGCCGTCGGAAACGGCCACGGAAAACAGACGAAGACACGAGCACCGTCACTGCAAGTGAGATTTTCTCTGGACAACATAGCCATGGTGGATACCAGACAACCGTGTCTAGTCAAGGCCACATGGTGGTAAGCGGCAAGACGGTGCGCAGAGACAGCAAACGGCGAAAGCATAATAGCAGTGAATCGCAAAACCAAACCGACGATAACTCGATTCTCTCATCCATCCACCCCGCCTTCCGCAATCAAGCCCAGAGCATGGCTGTGCAAAAAAGCATGTTGCGCCAGGCTAACTCGATAGATACCGATTTATCGAGATCATTCGCACCACCACGATCGTACTATACCGACTCCATTGTGCAGATGAGCCGACATGGAGAACCACCCCACCGCTACCCAACTTTACGTGCGAAACCGAGCAGAACTGAGCCAAACGTCCTCCGTCGTAAATCTCAAAGGCGCAGGCAAAACGATTCTGTGAGAGAACAGGAGATCAAAAATATGCAGACTCAGCCTCCGGGCACACAGTTGTGGGACTACATGCGACGACCGCGCGACGCTAACAGAACATTTGAAGCACACGCGTCTGATCCGTCATTCCTACAACTCACTTCGGGACGAAACTCACCATCCGAACTCGACTCCTACGCATTTAAAGTCACCACGTTCGATGCCTTGACCCCCCGTCCAATCCTTCGTTATGTCGAGTCACCGAGATATGCAATTCCCGATAGTAGGGATTTATCACGAGCGTCAACGAGAAGAGACAAAGGGCGACTAACCCAGCGAGAAGACTTCGACTGCAAGACTAGAATAGATAATCTGGCTGACGACATGGATGCTGGAGCGCTGAGGGAACTCATGGAGCGAGATAACCGTAGAAGGGAAGTGAAGCGACTGCGAGACCAGGAGAACCTGCAACGGAAACTGCACAGACGGGCAGAGAGGGAGCGTGAGGACGAGCATCGGAAAGCTATTCGTTCACCACTTGCAGAACCCGCGAGCAATCCGAGGGTGGATACGGACATCAAGCCTGCTGCGTCCCAATTGCAGGACCAACAGAGCCCTACCCACTCATGGCTGCGAGACCCATCGAAGGAAAATTTGGCTGCCAACAACAAGCAAAAGGACGCGTCTGCCGGCGAGACTTTCGATGAAACTGAGGTATCCCACGCACATGCGTCCCCGTCAGTGTCACCCATTGAGAATCCACATGATAGTGTGGGTGCATCGCGACCTTTTGGATCAACGCACGAATCTGCCTCCGATATATCGCGAACTTTGGACCGCGAGACGAGAATGTCCGATACTAGTGGTAAAATGAATTCTTCCTGGACGTCATTCTTCCGCCGTGGTGGTTCTCGTTTCAAGAAAGGGCTTGGGGAACGACCGAAGGAACCATCTGAGTTTTCCATTCCGTCAAGAGAATCGTTTTCGAAGTTGAATCCACCTCAGCAATCGACGCAGCCACTACCTATTCCTGAAAGGAGCTTCCTCCGCTCTAGCACCCCGATTCGTGGGTCCCAGTCAAAGTTCACAGAACATCTGAATGATTTCCCAATGCCTCCCGAAACTTTCTACCATCCTGCTGACGTTTCTGTCATGAGCGAGGACATTCCCACGCGTTCGAACAGACTAAGCACCGGTACTGGAACTGGCACTGCGGAACGATACAGTGTGAGCATAAGGTCCACTGTTGCAACTCCGGAACCCCGCGAGGAACTACGTGCCTCTGGTGCAAGTAGTCCAGACACTCGACCTGAAAGTGCTTTATTAGCCCAGTCCCTAGCATCAATCGATTCTGAAGGATCTTGGCTCTCAGGAAAGCCCAGTCGTCGTTTATCGCAACTAGTCAACCAGCAACGAGCAAGTGCAGGATCGACCAAGGAAAAGCTCGACGAATATACAGACCCAATGGAAGCTGAGGAGAGAAATTTTGTCAACAATCAACGCTTGGATGCTTCAGCGGCTGCCATCGAAGAAGGCACCTTACACGAAAGCGTTGGAAAGCGACCGCAGCTGATCAGTCTTGAAGGTCGAGCTCGAGCAAGATCAAGAGAAGGCCTATTAACTGATTTCAGTATGGTCGAATCAGAGCCCAACAGTGCTGAGCCTGCCGACAGCCCCATCGAAATTCAACGTGCTACCAGTGTTGACTTCGGCAAAAAGCATGCGCGGCACATTAGTGCTGGAAGCGCCAAGCTATTGGATATTCCTCGTCGTTCTTCAGATCTGAAAGGCCTAACCCCAGGAGGAGGGGTCTTTGGTGACGATGTCGAGGAGACACCAAACCAGCAGTCATCATGAGGCCTGCCGCCATTTGTTCCGGCTTGTTATCATGTGTGCAACATGTTTCAGAAATTTCACCACCAGATCCAGATTTTTTCAAACCCTCCCCACACTCATTTAACATTTCCTTAAATTGTCTTGCTTTTTCCTTTTTTTCCATTGTTTGTCTTTTCCAGCTGCCTGCTTCAAACTTCAAGCAGCAACCACACTCTTTTTGACTGCAAATTTCCTTATATTGTCTTCTTTGGGTTTCTGGATAATCTGGACAGTGAATTCTTCTGTTACTGCACCAAGAAATGAGCCACTTGCATTTGCCTGGTCAAGCTTTTCTGCTCAATTCCTGATTTATTGTGTCTTCTCCTGATTTCATTTTTCCTATTTTACATCATTTTACCTGCCTAGGATAAGGGCTTTTTCATGATTCTCCACACGCGTTCTATGTTATCCCCACAAACGATTCCCCAATGATTGTTACGGTTTTTCGGCACGTATTCATATTCATCTCCCTTTCCCCTTTTTCTTTTTCCTCAACACTATCTTCTTTCCCCCCATTGTATTCTTTGCTTTATCTTATCTCTTTCTTTTTTAACATGAGACCGCGGATGGCATGGAAAGGCGTGGGGGGGTGGGGTGTGTGCGATTCGGTGCATGCATAGATTCGGATGGCGGTTTTTTAGCTTAGTTGCAAACTCCCGGATTTCTTTTTCTTATTTTATTTTTTTCAATACCCCAAGTATTTCCATGGCTATTCTTCTCACGGTTTATTAGTGCATATCGATCGTATTAGCTTCTTCCCATGCAACTAATCTACACTAGGTACTTTTTTCAGTATTCTACTTCCATTCCATGTATTCTCCTTGAAGAGACGGTCCATACCTGACCCCAGTTTTTGCCTCCTTTTTGATAGATACCCTACGCGACATTCCGTTCCACCTAGAAATTTGTATTTTTGAATTATCCTCCCCTTTGTTTCGCGTCTCTCTCTCTCTCGCGAGGGGACATCCATGATCCCCCCCCCCCGGTCCATGCCCTCTCAATTGCAGAGCTTCCGCAATGTATAATAGCATTCCTCTTCCTGCCACATAAACGCAATTTCTGACCTTTTACGTCAAAAAAGAATCTATGTCCTTGGGAGACAAGAAACACACCCATTCGGGTCTATATTATTACCCCGAAGTCCAGAAAATATCCATGGACCAGGATACCCATACCAGCTCTTTTCACATAAGTATGTATGTGTCTTCAATAGCAGCGTCCCGGGCCTAAGCTTCTCCTCAATGGAATTTCAACTGCTGGCAGAGTGATCGTCGGATTTAGAATATCCTCTATATATATACGGCCATTCCCGTCAATCCCTAATCTCAATTACTACTGGGGGGGTAAATGGAATGGCATGAAAAGATCCTTGCGTAGGTGCGCAAGGGTAAAAGTGGTTATTTCCCAGCGTAGACTATCATATATGAATCTAGGATTTTAATATCCATGCGGGGGTTAAGTACTAGAATAGAAATAGTTACAAGGGATCCAAGCAAAACTGCAGGTAGGGAAAAATTGTACAGCTATTATTAGGGTGAGGTTAAGTGATGGTTACTTTCCAAAACCAGAAAAGTCCAAACACTTCAGCCACTAGACGGGAAATCTACCTGTTTTTCAGAAACTAAAACAATGGGGGCAGAAAAAAATAAAAGATACAAAAACAATAAAAGAAAAGCTTTATGAATAAACCCTACACGTCCTCACCACAAACCTGGAAAACCCTTCATTCAAGCCCAGCAGGTACAAGCTTCGAAGACGATGCCATCTTCACCGCCAGGCCAGCAATACTAATTCCGCTAAGCATGTCAAAGAGGCTTATTTCGGCCTTGATATTCGCGATGATCCAAGAGCGAAGTTCTACTGCCATAAGAGAGTCTACACCGTAGCTATGCAGGGGCTTGCTAGTATCAATGTTCTCAGGGGTAGTTTGAAGTCCTTTTGCAATCTTCTCACAGAGAGCTGTGCTGATCAGTCTTGAGACTTCATGGAGCGAGCTGCATTGAGAAAATAGCGATGACAGGCTCTCTGATGCGGTTGTGCCGTCATCCACTTCACCGCCTTTGCTGTCTAAATCCATCCGTTTTAACAGCGAGAATCTGGGATTGTCGAAGTAGAATGGTGTTTCTAGGTCGTATTGCTGGATGATGCCGCCTGTAGGTAGGCCAGTGACCAACTGTGCGGGGATGGCGCTCTTCCCATACGACCCTACCATAGCAGCTTTCATGAGTGCGTGAAATTCTGTTTCGTTGATTCCCGCGGCATCCCATTTGCGCAGATTGGTAGCGCCGCCTCTCTCCGCGATCAGACCAATACCCAGCATCAGGCCAAGATCGACACTAACAGCAGGGAGACCATTCTTACGTCTGTAAGCTGCTAGAGCGTCCTGGTATGCGTTCCCAGTTGCGTAGTTGGCTTGGCTGCGATTGCCTAAGACTCCTGAGATGGAGCTGAGCATGACGAAAAACTGCATGTCCCTGGGGAGAAGCTTGTGCAAAAGCCAGGAACCCTGGATCTTGGGTCGAATGACTCCCACCCACTGTTCATGGGTCATATTTTCGTAAATAGAGTCCTTCAATACCGCTGCACTTTGAATCACACCGCGAACCGGTGGCATCTCAGCTGAAATATGGGAAACAACCCGCTCCATAGCCGTTTCATCTGAGATGTCACACGCAAATATTCTCACCTCAACACCAAGCGCTCTCAGCTCGTCCGTCAAACTCCGAGCATTGGGAGAAAACAGCCCAGATCGTGAGATGAATACCAAGTGACGAGCACCATTGTCAGCGAGAAGCCGGGCTAAACTTCGACCAAGCCCCCCAAGTCCGCCAGCCAGGACGTAGCTAGCGTTTCGGTCTAGGAGGAGAGGGTTCGTCGCACTGGGAGCAATTAAAATTTGGTCTTTTTGTCCAAATGAAACGACAACTTTTCCTATAGTCTCCTCGTCCTGCGCTAGAGAGTAAGCTTTCCCAATCATACTAGCGTCTAGTACATTCAAGGCATTGATGGTGTTGTTTAAGCTACCCTGTAACAGCATTGAGAGCCCCTGCAATATTTCGGACATCAGCGAAGGATCCCTCTCGACGATTATATCCATGTCTAGCCGGGAAAATGAAGCTCCACTTTGGAAAGGACTAATGTCTAGAGCGCCTTTATTCGAAGCGTCTCTGGGTTGAATGTCGATGAAAACACCAAACTTTGCGATATTGCTCCACATCTGATTGAATATTTCGGTATTTGCCCAGTGCGTGTGAACAATGACATCGAAACCACGGCCTCCAGACAAGAGGGCGAGCGCCCTACACAGATCCACCTCACTTTCCCATAGTATGCGGTCCTTGGGAATGTCATAGGATTCCACCGCACGTCGTTGTTCCTCTGTACTCACGGTTGCAAATATCGTAGCCCCACAGCGGGCTGCGAACTGTATGAGAGCCTGGCCTATTGCACCTGCTCCACTCTGGATCAGGATAGACTGGCCTGGCCTTAGGCGTGCAACTTTGACGAGGCTTTGGTACGCTGCTCCAAATGTCAGGGGCCAGCAAGCAGTCTCTTCGAACGTCGCATCAGCTGGGATACGCTGACAGAAATGCCCTTTTGTTCTCAATATGGAACGGCAAGGCCCAGTGGCAACAGCGTATACTCGATCACCGGTGCTTAATCGGGAACACCCTTTGCCGACTTTTCTAATAACTCCGCTAATTTCCTGCGCAGCTAGCGAGGGATATTGCATAGCTTGTGTCTTAGCCGAAGATGAACTGGGTGGAATGGTCAGCAATGTGCATGGATTCAGGGAGGGTGAACGTTTTCTCACTTCAGGCCAATAGCTAAAACCTCCACATCAACTTCGTCTTCGAAAATCTCCTCAGGTAGGCTAGTATCGGCAACAAAATAGGAGTCTTCCGGCTGTTCAGGGTTTCGAATAACTGGCTTTAGCCCTGTGCAAGATTCTCCTAGAGAAATCTGCTCAAATTTCCCTAGTGTTCCACTCTCCATGGTGATATTGCCGAGTTTTAAGTCCGGAATCCACCTATTGATGCAAAGCTCGCCATTTATCTCGGAAAATTCTCTCTCAAAACCGGGAGCCCTCGCCACTTTCGTGATTATGCGGGCTAAGTCTCCGAGTGAACGGTCTAATCTGTTCTCAACGCACAAGTAACGTAGGTTTAGGTTCAAGTTTTCGTTCTGCAAAGACCTAAGATATCCCATTGCTGCACTCATCACCGGGTCATCTCCCTGCGAAACCCATAACATTTGTGACGTCTGAAGCACAAGGGTTTTTAGCGTGTCAAAGTCCGCGGCTGATATCTCCGCGAACATGGACTCCTCCATCTCCAAAAGAGAGATGAGCTGTTTGCCCTTTAGCTTCTCGAGGTCAGGGGGCCAAAGTGCACTCTCTGCCACATAACCTTTACCAGAAATGACATTCGTGATTTCAGTCGCGACAGAGCAAGTCCGATCGGAATGGCTACTTGGCAGAAGGATATATATCGTCTCGTGATTATCGCTAATTTTGTTCATATCAGGATTCGAAACCGTTGCCACGGTCACTCGGTGAAATTCATGATGCATCTCAAGTCGCTTGGCCAGTTCTAGGGGCTTAAACCCTGATTTCACCAAGTGTTCTTCCCAGCTACTAAGGAACCATGGTGAATATAATACTCTTAATACAGGAGAATAGAAAGCTGACTTACTTGCCGAAAGCACTGTTCCCATGCTGGCCAATTACCACTCTCCCGTCATTCCGCAGCATTTTGCGGGCGTTGCGAAGAAAGTTTGCCTTTGTTTCGTCGGCGATCGAATCGGTGATTATAAATATAAAATCGAAGGACTCGTCCTGGAAGATTTGATCTTCGGCACGGACAGTGGAATCGACAAAATGGTATTTCTTTCTTGGTCCCCAATCCTTAAAATCGGTCTTCTCGATAATCTCCAGATTGTAGTCCATCTGCATATAGTTTGCAAACCGAGGGGCAGCACCCGGCTCCTTGCCCAGCACGTCCAATACATCAGTTATTAATTCACTTCTTCCGATTTGCAAAATCGATAGGCCGGGATTTTTGTAAGTTGCTAAGTCAAGTATCTAGTGACAGTTAGTAAGGGTAACCACTCAAAAGTAGCTAATAAGATTTCTTACCGTGCAGATGCTTCCTATAAGGCCGGTGGGGTAGCCAGAGTCGTTTGTAAGATTGCGGACATCATTCAAGGTTCCAACATTGGGAGCATATTGTTCCAAGGCCTTCACCGACGAGGTGGGAGACAGAAGCTCAATGTCTGGCTTCCATAAAAGTGTCCCGAGCGGAGCCTTCAGCGCACGCTTCTGGGAGTCGGTGTTGGCACTCCCAGGTACCTCCCTGCAGCGCATCCCCTTGACTTGCACTATTGGTTCCTCGCATTTAATATCTGACATGTATATATCAGCAAGAAGCTCGCGTGGTCCATCCCTAGTTGTGTGACAGAAGCCAAGGAACTGTGAACCTGCACCAGTTGGAAGATCGGCAGATACTGTAATGCTGCTAAAGGAGATAGGGACGGCAGTTTTCAAATCTCCACCATCAATAGCGGCGAATAATGAGTGGAAAACTACGTCGAGTGTGGTAGGATGGATAAGATGAGGGCTTTCAATCTGTTCTGGCATGGTCCTCTTGGTATCTGGCACAGAAATGATACAGCGACACCGATCGTTCCCGCTCGATATTTCGGTCAGACCTTGGAAAGAAGGCCCGTACGTTAAACCTGCTGCCTGGGTGGCCTGGTAAAAGGTCTTGGGATCGATTGGGCGAGTGCAGACTTCCTTTGCCATGCGATAGCCATTCTTGAAGGCTTCGGATACCAAGCTCTTACTAGTGGTCCAATTCTCGTCAAGATCTGCTTTGTATTGGACTTTCACCAGGCCGTATCCGTTTTCTTCAATCTTCGGGTAATCGAGACCAGTACATATGGTAAACTCCCACCATCCATTCCAGGGACTATCCGCTTCAGTTTTCTGCCGTCGAAAATTCAGAAAAACTTCAATTCCAGAGGAATCATCAGGGACGACGATTGCCTTGGCGATGTGGACGTCTTTGAGCTTGAAACTTTCAACACCGCGGCTCTGGTCTGCAATCTGCTGTGCAGCTTCCAGAACCATTGTAATAGCCCCTGATCCGGGATACAAAATACTAGATTGGACAACGTGGTCACGGATCCACGGGTTCTCACTAACTCGGAGAAAATGTCTCCATCTTGGCTCTAGCTCAGTGGAATCAGAGGTTGGCGCACCGAGTAAATCATGTCGACCATGTTTGCGGAAGCGGTAATTCTTGCTCAGGCGAGACTCCGACCAGTATGTCAATGAGCGGTTCCAGGGGTAAGACGGCAAATTTGTAAGAGGCTGCGGGATTCTTTGTATGTTATTAGCCTCTGAGATAGCGACCGGCGCTCCATGTATATACAGCATTCCCACAGCCTCGAGTGCTGTTTTGACTGCGTCTTCTCCACGTAGAAGCAAAGACTGATATTCCACGTTCTGCTTTTCAAGATGTTGCAGGATCTGGCGCAGTGGGCCTTTCAGTGCGGAATGCGGTCCTATTTCAAGCAAGAAGTCAAATGCTGATACTGAAGTCGGTGCACGGCGTCGGCGTCGAGATGTGTCCTGCAACAAAGATTCCACCGCTGCAGAGAATAAAACCGGGGAGACTAAATTTCTGACCCAGTATTCCGGCTCCATATCTGCGTGGCTGATAACACGACCCGTAACGCTAGACACCATCTTCGGGCTATATTTTGATGAGGGCGCGTCGGGGCGAATTTCTTTGATCTTTTGAAGGTATTTCTCGGCTACAAGCTCCATGTGGTGGGAATGATAAGCGTTTTCGATCTTCAATTTCCTGCAGAAGACGGAATCGACTTTTAATTTCTCTTGGAGCTCGTCTATTCCCTTTTCATCACCAGAGATAGTCACCGACGATGGAGAATTGATGCAAGCTACCACAATCATGCCAGATGTGACAGTGTTGATATATGCCTGAGCTTCGTCACTGGAAAGCCCAGCCGCCATCATAGATGCCTTTAGATGCGGCGCTTCGAGGTGGAGCTCCGAGCAAACCTTCCCTCGCCAGTACGCAATCGCCCAGGCATTCTCTCGAGAGATAGCACCTGAAGCATACGCAGCTGCTATCTCGCCACTCGAATGCCCAACTGCACCTCCGGGATGAACGCCCCATGATCTTAGCAGTTCAACGAGGGCAACCTGCAGGATTGTGCAAATCGGCTGACTGATCTTTGCTAGATGGATATTCGAGTTTGTTTCTTCGCGTTCCAATTCTTCCATGACAGACCATTCACTGCCTAGTGTTTCTTTGAGGTAAGAATCGGCAGCGACAATACTGGCCTTGAAAATCGGATACTGGATAAGCCCCAGGCCCATCTTTGCCCATTGCGCTCCCTGCCCAGTAAATATGAAGGCTATACGAGGCTTGTTAGATGCCCGTACAGCCTTCAGTCCTGAGGTTGAGAGGGTGGCCTTGAGTTCTGTAGCAGCGGATGCAACAACATAAGTTTTCCAAACAAGTTGAGAACGTCTGTTGCTCAATGTATGGGCAAGGCTGTCGAGATAACATGACTCTTTCGACTCTTCTACCAATTCCCTCGTTGTCTCAAGTACCTCTAGATGCGAACTTAATTGTGGCATCATTCTTTCTAGAGAGGTCGCATCGTGGGCGCTAAAGATGAATAGTCGTTTTCGCGTGGGAATGGTCTCATCTCCGTAGTTCTTGTTTTCCACTGCGCAAGTCGCGGACTTATGATTTTGTCCAATACCACACTCTCTGAGGAACTGGTCCGTGCTGTCGAGGATAGCATGGGCATTAGCTCCGCCATAACCAAAAGAGTTTACGCTCACGCGTCGAAGGGCATTAGAAGGCCATCGAGAAACGGATGTGGGAACTCGAATTTTCCACTTGTCAAACGGAATGCGGCTATTCGGCTTGTCGAAGTGAATGTTGGGTAAGATCATGTCGTTTTCCAGCATCAAGATGCACTTGATTACACCGGCTAAGCCTGCTGCGCCTTCGAGATGTCCAATCTGCGAGGAAAATGGATTAGTCAATGAACTATAAAAGGAGATTTCCAAACATTTACATTCGACTTAACTGAGCCTACAAGCAGCTCATTTCCCTGTTCACGTCCTCCGCTAATTGTCTGAGCCACAGCTCCGAGTTCTAATGGATCTCCAGCAGCAGTACCAGTCCCCTGTTGTCAGTGTTAGTTTCAGGATGGCAAGGCTGAATTGCATTGATGGAGCACTAACATGCGCTTCAAAGTAGGTCGTATCAGAACAATCAAGACCAGCAGAGCGGTAGGTTGACCGAATGAGTGCGGCCTGTGCATCACTATTCGGTAGCGTAATTCCAACAGTATGACCATCCTGGTTAACGCCGGTCCCACGAATGACAGCACGTATAGAGTCACCGTCCCGTACTGCATCAGCAAGGGGCTTCAGAATCACCGTTGCAATGCCCTCCCCCCGACCATAACCACTCGTACCTTCAGCAAAAGACCTAGAAAGCCCGTCCTTGGAAGTCATGTTTAAATTTGCAAGCCACATCGCTAGGTCTGGACTTAAGATCAAGTTAGCACCGCTAACGACGGCGACTTTCGATTCGCCTATACGCAAGTCCTGGCAGGCAAGGTGTAGTGCCACCAGGCTCGATGAGCACGCCGTATCCAGCGTCATGCTAGGGCCCCGAAAATCGTAGAACCATGAGACACGGTTCGACAGAAGAGAGAAACCAGTACCCGTGCCAGCGTACATTGGGGATGTCTCAGCATCCCGTATAGCAATTTCGTGGTAGTCTCGTGTGAAGCAGCCAACATAGCAGCTTGTATCACTTCCAGTCAAACTTTCAATCGGAATGCCGGCGTTCTCGAGTGCCTCGTAAGTCACTTCGAGTAGCATTCTTGCGTTAGGGTCCATGGCTTTCGCCTCATTGGCGGTGATGTTGAAAAACGGGGCATCAAAAGCAGCGATATCTTGATCCAAAAAATGACCCCCTCGAGCACTGAGTGTGTTGATTTTGTTACTTGCAGGATGATGGAAAGCATCCACGTTGTATCTACTACTTGGAACCTCCGAATAGGCAGCTAATGCCAAAGTCAGTTATCAGAGAAAGGGTCAACCAGGAACTTGGCAACATACACTGCTTATTATACAACAACTCCCAGAATTTCGAGGCATTCGAAGCACTTCCGGGAAACCGGCAAGCAAGGCCAACGACAGCAATGTCGGAAGACCTGAGATTACCAGGCTGTCGTATATCGCCCATGGTGATTCAATTATCCGTGACGTGAATCAATAAACGCTCCTTGCTAGACGGAAGCAGTTTAATAAGTACAGTACAAGGCCATTGCAAACGTTTTTCTTTTTGGCGCCGTAGCTAGGAAAGAGCTATCCTCATGTCAATTCTGGTGTTCAGGACATATACCCTGGGAGGCACTTACCCTTTGTCTTCTACTCGCCTGAGGTGCTTCGTTGCTCGGGGAATCAACATTTTACAGCACCCATATGCCCGATATCCAGTTCACCCGCACATTCCTTGCATCATGCTTATTTCAGGGTTGTCCAGCAGCGACAAGATTTCCAGACACCTCTTGCAGCACTGGGTAATGTGCTTGCAAGAAACCTGAGACTTGAGTCTTGCCATCCCCCTTGTCTGCCCGGTGGATTATTGATGCAGGACACTTCCTTGGTCTCCATACCTCCGTAAGTAACTCGCTTTTGGGCCATGCGCAGGGTGTTGGTGTGCGACGGTAGGTCTCAGAATTTCTCCATGCGACTTACCCTCAATATCCATTCATGGAGACGTCTGATTTCGACTGAAAAGAAGTGAAGTCTCAATAAAACGGGCTTCTTGAATCGGAATGCAAGGTAGAACTTTGAATCGGAGTATGTATGTCTTTTATCAAAACTCCTGTCCTCGTAAGACAAATATACCGGCGTCATAAGCGGGGATTGATTCGGTTCTTACGACGCGCTTCCATGTAGATCAAGCAACAGCTTGGCCCCCTTGCGTGACTAGACACTACATAGTATGCATATACTATCAGCAATAGTGCCACAGCCAACATTGTAAGTAGTCAAAGGCAGTGCCGCAAGACACATGCCAGAAAGGGACATCATTCTATCTCAAGAGAGCAAAGAAGTCGATGTGCTCGACATTGTTTGGAGACAACAGAAGTTGGAATAAGCTCAGTTCCCTCTTTGCCAACAGAAATAAGGTCATGACCCCCATTCAACATAACTCGAGAAGCTACACAGAAGGAATGTGAAAGCAACACTCCTGTGAGGTCAGAAATTTATCCTGATAAGGAATCTGAACAAGCAAATGTATAAAACAAATACTGCAGATATGTTAGTGTCAATGTTTCAACCAACTTGCATGCATCAATATACCAAGCCTGATATATATCCAAAAGAACCATACAATGAATTTATTGGAGGACAAAGGCCTTTGTTTCATCAAATCGAGTTACGTACTCGCCCGACGCGTGAGGTCCGCCGTAAGACAGGTTAGATATCTGGGAGCAATATGATAAGGGAACAATGAGCTTTTGACCAAGGACTTTTTTATCTTCGTCTTCATGAACTTCTCGTTCATTTCTCGGCTTCCTCGGTGTCTATGTGTGCTAAGCTCTTCAGTGTCGAGGATTTCGCGTTTTCTCGAAACGTGGCTCTATTGAGATTCGTCCCCAAGAACAACATCTCACCATGCGTTTCCTTTGTTTACATGGACGAGGGACTAATTCGGATATCTTCGAACGTCATCTAAGTAAGTAGCTCTCACTTGTCAGCCCTAGTACAATCGGGGAAGTTAAATTTTTGATTCAGGGGTCCTAATATTTTTTTGCCTCACCCTTTTTTCGGGCCATAGTGACAATATGCTCGAGAATTTCCCCTCAGCACACTTTCGACTTCATAGACGCTCAATTCGAAAGTCCTGCTGCTCCAGGAATATCTCAACTCTACCCTCCTCCTTACCTCAGTTGGCACAATAAATATGAGCCAGAGAATGTGCGGTTGGTGCATGACTACGTGACATCTATTATCGAAGAAGACGGTCCATATGACGGGGTAATCGGGTTCTCGGAGGGTGCGGCGTTAGCCGCCAGCTTCCTCCTGTCCCGCAGCGCATTCCAAAAGGATCCACTATTCAAAGTGGCCATATTCTTCAACAGCGTCATGATAATCTCCCCGTCAGAGCAAGTAGGCGTATACATGGGCTGCGAAATGCATCAACAAGGAGAAAAACACAAAAATTTCATGCTGGGCTTGGACGACAAGACCAGCAGCAGCCACTCCTCCTTGGACTCCCATTCAGAAGAATCTGGCGTCGTCGGTCCGTTCCCCAGGATTTTTGGTTTTCCCCCCGATCGGTTTCAAGGTCGTATCTCGATTCCCACTTTGCATGTTATTGCAGCGGATGATGATTTCGAAGAGCATGCTCGAACGTTGGTTGAGCTCTGCGATCCGGCCAAGGCCGAAGTACTTGTCATCGAAGGCGGGCATGAACTTCCTCGCGCCGAGGCGGCTCAGAACAAATGCGCTGAACTGATTGAATTGATTATTGCAATGGCATCTTTTTGAGGAGGAGTTTGAGCCTTGGATTTTTTTTTTTGGCTTTTATTTTCTATCGTGATCTCGTTGCTAGAAAGAGAGAGAGAAAAAATGGGAATTTGGAGTCCCGAAACTATCAGCAATCTCATAGATCTAGTCACAGGGAAGAGAAGAGATGAAGAATATTGACCAGATTAGAGAATGCAAGCCCTGTCTCATACCCTCTCAATACTGATGTGGATCTCACAGTCCTGGACAATTCAAAGGATACTACAGAGCATATAGCCCTGGCTTGTTCATTCCACCCAACCATAACCGCCTCCAAAGTGATCACTGGTTCAGACTTTCGACTCCTCATCCAGATCTCATTCATATAACCCTTCAGAAACATATCCCTATCTGCTATTCAGCTGCTAGGTCAGTCATAACCTACCCCAATATCTTTCTTACAAAAGAGGAACACCACATCTATACATGCCTGCGAATCGAATGCTTGCATATTTTTGCATGGAAAGATGATTATCTCCATCTGGCCTGGATCTAGATCTTCCTTGTGAGGGGACAATGATAAAATGGGAAGAAAGGGGGTTAAGACACTACCAACCCCTAAAAATGGGACGAGGACATATTCAAATACATATGGTCCAATGATCCTCTTGTCTACAAGACCCAAAATCTGCATTAAAAAAAAAGGGGGGTCCACATAAAACAGAGCTGACCTTTCTCTGTTATTGTTAAACCTATGAACATACACTTAGGATCTCTTCAGGGGTGGTCCAAAAAGGTTCCCACTGGCAATCAGCACACAGTCATGCCTATAATAATAAAAAACAATTACGAAAGCAAAGACCACCACCCATCAGCGAAAAAAAAAACCCTTCTATATCTCTTTAAGCAAGATTCTTCTCAATCGCCGCCTTAATAGAGCCCGCGTTCGCACCGACCACGGTATCCACCTTCTGACCATCCTTGAAGAAGAAAAACGTGGGCATAGCGCGGACGCCTAGTTCCTGCGCAACATCCGGGACTTCATCGACGTCGACCTTGTAGAAGCCGACGTTGGTGTACGTCTTGCTGAACTCCTCGATAGCGGGCGAGATTTGCTTGCAAGGGCCGCACCAGACGGCGAAGCAGTCGATGACGACCAGAGAGGCCTTGGGGGTTTCCGCGGTGGCAGCTGCGACATCGGTAGTCGAGACGGCTTTGGTGAAGTCACCAAGGCTGTTTGTTGGGGCGAGGAAGGGAATGGTCAGTTTATTGATCGAATCTATACTATGTTCCTTCTTCTGCTTTTGCTCTCTCTATAATAATGGGCAGATGGGATGCGATGACGAAGACATCGCAATGAGAATGAAAAATTCACTCTTCTCCCTTCTTGCGACAGGATCGAATAGGAGATAAACTAGAAGAAAAAAGAGAGGAAAAAAAGGATACATACCTTGCGAGATTGTTGACAACCATTGTGCTTGGAGATGCTCTAAAGCTTGATCGAGAAGAGGAGGAGAATGAGCGAGAGAATGATGCCGCAATGGGAGGTGCGGGGCTCTTCTTGTTCAGCGAGGACGAGGTAGTGGTTCTAGGCAGCCGAGTCGATCGAGCGAATGGTGATAAGGATAGATATGGAAGCTTGGAGAAAGTCGATATCGAACGGAGCGATGCCACGGTGGGTGGTTTATATCTCAAGGTAAGAGAGGGGGAAGTGGTGAGGCGATGGAAGGCCGTAGTGGGGTGAAGAAGAGGAGGAGCCATCACAGCCACAGCAGCAGCAGCAGGGGCGGAGGAGCCGATGAATAATGCGCGGAATGACGTTTGAGAAATCATTTTCGGTTGCCAGGCTCTCTCTAGTTATCCTGTTTTATTTCCTTTTTCTTGCTTTTGCAATTATCCTATTCGCTGAGCCCTGTTAAATATCTGGCTCTTACTGGGAGCGTGGGGTCCAATTGGGCTTTTGCGTTCTATATTTCGAAAAGCACGACATTTTTCTTCCTCGGGGTTTGTAGGAAATTCCTGCAGATGATCTGTGATGTACGCACGGGTCACTCTTGGCGGGATGTTGTAATAGTGGATAGTGGGGGGATGCATGGAAAGAAAGCTGTGCAACAAGCAGTTGCTGCTCAGTATTTGTCATAGCAAACATTAATACTACATCACTGCTGTGATTAGAAATCTATTAAATCACCCAAGAAGCATGTAGCGCGGCGCAACAACATGGTAGTATGTACCCAGGTAGGTAACCATATGAAGTCCTCGATTCGGCGTCTACGGGATATCCGGAATCATGAAAAGTAGATAAGATGGACCATTTCGACTGACTTAAAAGTCACCAAACTAGACACTTTGGCCGAGTGGTTAAGGCGTATCACTGCTAATGATATCTCTTCGGAGGCGCAGGTTCGAATCCTGCAGGTGTCGATATCTTTTTTGCCTTTTAATTTTGTACTCAATCCCAAGAACCAAGTACAGTTTGTGTATGAGAGATTTTTCTCTTTTTACATACTTGGTTTATCTACCTACTATTATTAATTTTTATCCTCTTTTTCTTCCTGCTACAAACGTAGATAGTATGTTCTCACAGTTTCCGAGGATGGCCCAATTTTGCGAGTTTGATGGGCACAAAAAGCAATCACTCGAGACCTGAGACTTAGATCAACCACCCATAATCTTCGTTGAGATCGCAGAAGAAGTGAAGGTATACTTGACAAGGATAATCAAAACACAGGAATTCCGAACCTTTGCTATATTAAATACGGAGTCTGAAGAGGATTTCTGCGTTTAGATATCATCCAACCCACAATACAGTGACTGGCATATAATCAAGATGATAATTGTCAAATTTTGACATTGCTATGGCTAAGCATGGGGCGAGATCGGTCAAAACCACAGGCCCCACCAATGAGGTAAAGAAGAAAAATTCCGAAAAATTGTGTGTGTCTATCCATACATCTGTTTTCATCATTCGTAAAGCCAAAATCATCTAGACATGGGGCAGGTGGAGTTATCTGACCAAGATGTGCAAAAAAACACTATGCCCCAAAGGGGGCTTGAACCTCCAAGGCAACTATGCTTGATGATGCAAATAACCAACAAAAGATCACAGTGGATCTTCCATAACGCCAGACAAATGATGTTAGATCCAAACCCAGGACCTCAATGCAGGGTCATGTCTCCCAAAAATAAACTCCCAAAACGCCATTGCAAGGTCAAGATATACGCTGAACGCAGACCAAATAAAACCGAACGCACAAAAGAAGCCAAGAAAAAAACGATCAAAGACGCTTGCGGACTAGGCTTATCCTCCTTCACTCTCGCTGCTGCTGTTGGTGTAATCATCAGCTGTAACCTCGGAATTTTGGCTACTTTCTGGCGGCAACGTCGCATCACTCTCTGCCTCCGAGTCGGCAATAACCAATTGATCCCTTTCACTTGCATTTTTGCTTGTGGAAGGTTCAATTGCCCGACCAGTGGGTTCCCCCTTCGCGTCCCTGCCCGATTCTGCCTGCTCGGCGACAGCTTCAGGATCCACTCTCAGTCGAATGGAGATCACATCGTTCTCCTCTTCATCCCTGACTGAGATCCCGAGAGTTACATCCTGAAGAATCCGTCGTTTGCGGCCCCTCCCTTGGCGACGGCGGAGAGGCGCTGAAGTGCCGCCGTCCGCATCGACGTCGCTGTCATCAGCCGAGCGTTTGCTAGCATTGCTGTGACGAGAGGAAGATCGAGAAGCGGAGCCTAAGTACGTTCTGGAGGAACGAGGAAGTCTGGGCTGGGTGGGCAATGTGCCACTTGGAGAGCTGGCAGCATTGGCAGTGGGAGGCACGGAAGGAGGAGGCGAGGACGCGCCCAAAGTCGAAGGATCGCTATCCAACAACGTGGCGAAGGCGTTGTCGATATCACCACGACACTTTGTGAGCATAGCCCTGATAGTGTCGTAATCGTATTTTGGCAGGGCTTCTGCAATTGTGGATATCTTCCACGGCTCTGCTAAGGTTAAATGTTGTGGGGATGATATCGACGGCAAGTCACCAGCTTCCTTGCTACCCTCTGACTCCCGCTTTATTCCATTGACTCCATTTCTAGGAGAGTTTGGAATGTTAGGAAGCCCCTCATGTGGGCCCTTCTTGTTCCGAACAGAGGAGTAATGCTGAAAAGACTATAACAGCGAAAATGTCAGTTGGGTGTTCACAGCTTTTTTTTAAAAAACAAAAACAGGTCCACACTTACGTGATAAGCTAAATGTATAACGCCTCTAGTCGCGTCACTTTGGGCAAGGTCGCTGGTGAAGGTCTGGATGCCAAAATCCGAGTAGACCTTGACCTCCTTCTCGTAGGCCTGGCAGAAAGCCTGAATTTCCACCGACCCTCCCCAGCAACCCTGCTTGCCCATCTTGGTGAGCATTTCCTCAAACTTGTCTTGTTGGCCTTTCTCCGAGGCCGCCCGATCCATCTTGCTCGACGACAACTTTGCCTGCTCCGCTACCGCCCTTCGAGGAGCTCGCCGCTCGCCGCCCACATCGGCAACGAACTGAATAAAGTAGTCTCTCCTCTCTCGCATGTACTCGACTAACCGGGCCCGAATATCCCCGTGTTGATCAGTCATGCCGTACAGCTGGTCCGAAAGGCAGTAGAAAAGGCAATTGCCTGCGCACAAACACAAGTACAAACATTAGTGGCTGGAATTTTTCAAAACAGCTAATTTTGATTTGCTCGAAGCAAAAGGACCTATAAGAGAGCATTATTACTCACCGTCGCCCTTAATTGGAGCTGCATATAGATTCAATTGGTCGAGACTTGGGAGATATAGAGTCTCCTTCTCGAGCTTCTCCCCCCTCAAGGCCCGCTGGCGAACGGACGACCGCAACCCATTGGCGGCAGGCCTTGGAGTAGCAGTCCTCCGGGCAGCCATAATTGGCACGATTCTAGTGCCGGAAGGTGGGATGTCAGCCATGGTAACAAGAGCACAGCTCGATGTACCGTCATTGGAGAAAGCATTCAAGGAACGGAGAGGTAGCTGTTCAGAAGTATAGCTGGAGGGCTAGGGTAACTACTAGGAAGAGTAGGGAACAGAAAAAGAAACAACAAGACAAAGAGAAGAGTGTCTATGAATTAAATATTAAAGAAGAAAGACTGTCAGGGAACAGCCCCTTCTCTGGAATCACCCCAGATATCAAAGGAAAAAAAATATAAAAAAATGCTGGAGTCTGTTGACTCGTGGGGGGAGAGAGAGAAGGGGAGCAAAAGTAGCTTCAGGCAGGAAGCGGGAGGGAAAGTGACTTTCCGGGGAACAATTGGCAAGGAACACCGCTTTTCGAGCACAGTGCAGCAGACAGCAGGAAGCGCGTCACGAGAAAATGAGGTCACGTTGGGTGTGGGCTTGGCAGGACTTGGCAGGACTTGCCTAGAAATGGAAAAATTTGCTTACCGGATCGAGCCGAGAATAATCCGAGAGAGAGCGTCACGCGTCTGGTTGGCTGAGAGCAGCGGTTGGCCCCCGATCGACAGGAATAAGCGAGGTCAATCGAGCTGGCCGAGCGGGAACGGTTTAGCGTCGCGTGGAATTGCTGAACCGATGATGATAAGATGATAGGGATGGAAGAAATCTATATGCAAGGGAGGAAAGCAGTGGATGGTAGATTTTTGAAGAGGATGTCTATGGAAGAGGAAGAAGGATCTCAATTCTACCCACAAGGAAGGAGGAAAATATATAAGTGAAAGTCTTGCATTCACTAACCTAAAGTCGTGTCAAAGACAGCACAAGTCTGAATATCTTACCAAGGTGCGAGCTTGGGTACCGACAGTAGGCTCCCATGCATCTTTGGATAGATTGGAATATCCCATGGTGATGTTGTCATTGACACCTTATTTGATCTCCTAACTGTGAGGAAGCCAGTTTAAAGACAGACTTTTAGCCATAGATTTGGGTTTCTATCAGGCAAACAGAAATATAGTTGAAGCTACTCCAGTAGATGACTTGTGTTGATTACTATATGTCTAGTGCCCCCGGTTGTTGATGACAAAAGCCCACCATTGACAAAAGCTTCTTACATATAAGCTCTCTCCCAAGGTAAACGTGTAGCTGAGCTTCAAAGAGAGATGCAAAAGCTTCCCGACATCCCAAGCAACATCCTTGGATACTTTGAAATGCGGGGCGGGAGACAGACAGAATTTCATTCTCAGATTCTCCTAGCTTAAAGCGCCCTCCCCGCCTTTTTTAGACAGAAAATACTTTGCAATGATATCTTCATCCCGCTTCTGACCATCACAGACAGAGGACATCGTTGCTGTTCATGCATCACAGTTAGAAAGCTGGGGGTAATTAGCAGGTAGAGTGATCAACGCCCAGATGGCCACATTATCCATGATTGGTTGCGAGCCCCGCAGTCGGTGATAGAAATGGTACAACTTCAACGAAGTGGTCCGATTCACAGTTCACGGACCCGATAACACGAAACGCATTGGACATACAAACTCTCTCGTTTCATCGTCAACATCCCGCGACACCTTCAGCACCAAGGCACAGACGTAAAAATTTACCCCGAGAGTCACATCATTATGGCAACGAACAAGATCGTCGTGGTTGGGTAAGTTCCGGTCCAGCCAAAAAGTCCTCCCAACCCACTGACTGACTCACAAAATGTTGTCCAGGGGAGGGGTAATCGGGTTGACCACCGCATATCTACTATCAAAAGACAAGAGTAATGAGGTTACCGTTGCGGCAAAGCATATGCCTGGAGACTATGACATTGAATACTGCTCACCGTGGGCAGGCGCAAACTATCTACCGTACGTTCCTGCATTCTTCTAGTTCTCCCGAGTCTATACCATTGTCATTTTTCTTTAAATATACGAAAAGTTCCAATTACGTCTGACGAGGTGCAATAGAGTAGGAGAACCGGGGACAGCACATTGCGAATGGGAGAGAAATACATGGCCCGTTCTCCAAGAGTTATGCAAAAACCACCCCGATGCGGGAATCCATTTCCAACGTAATTACGAAATCGAGCGTTAGTTTTAATTTCATTTTGAAAGTTGCGTATCATTGAAAAGGCTAATTTTTTTTCTGGGGTATTCCTTTGAACGATATAGGAACGCTGGTTCATAACCGATCAAAGGATGCAGAGTCAGCTACGGGACAGTGGTTTAAGGAATTACTGAAACCAGATCCTTGGTATAAAGACGTTGTTCCTGATGTATGTTGAAAAAAAGGGGGGCATCAGGAGACCCAAATTCCTAACGAGCTTTTCCAGTTCAAATTACTCCCGAAAGAGCAACTGGCTGCCGGCGTGGATAACGCCTCCTCATTTACATCCGTGTGCATAAACACAGCCGTATATCTCCCATGGCTTGTCTCACAATGTCTAAAGAACGGCGTTGTGTTTAATAGAGCTGTATTCAAACACATTGCAGATGCCGCAAATGCTCATCATTCGGGCCGAAAAGCAGATGTCGTTGTCAATTGCACGGGCATCTCCGCGAGAAAGATAGGCGGAGTGGAAGACTCAAAAGTGTTTCCTGCCCGCGGACAAATCGTCGTCGTGAGAAATGATCCCGGGGTAATGGCATCCATTTCTGGAAGCGATGACGGCGAAGATGAGGTGTGCTATATTATGCAGCGAGCTGCCGGTTCGTTCCCCTTTTTCCCCTTTTTCCCCTTATATAATATTCGGCTTGTCCCCTTCTCTATTTTCCTCTTAACTATAGGAGAGGTAAAAATTGCTAACTACATTTCCCAAAAAGGTGGCGGAACAATCCTCGGCGGCACCTATCAAAGGAACAACTGGGAGAGCCAGCCCGATCCAAACATTGCCATCCGCATTATGAAACGCTGCTTATCACTTTGTCCCGACCTCGTAGGTAAGGACGAAAACGGCAAGCAGCGAGGAATCGAAGGGTTGGATATCATCCGCCATGGTGTGGGCTTGCGACCGCTACGAGAAGGCGGCCCAAGACAGGAGAAAGAGAAAGTAGACGGTGTGTGGGTTGTGCATAATTATGGGCATGGCGGATTTGGGTATCAGTGCTCTTGGGGATCTTGTGCAGAGTCTACGAAGTTAGTCGCGGAAGCTGCGCAGGAGAGTAAGAATAAGGCAAAGCTGTGAGCATTTACCGACAGATCAGTCACAGTGTGAAGATACAGCTGGTGCCATCCTTCGAGTCTGTTATGTAAGGAGGAAACCCTAGTTGCTACAAAACATCTCATCAAGATGGCTTTGGATATGGTAACATGAAGTGACCAGTAAGACATGTGGCCTATATCTAGCTTACTTTCTAGCAAATAACATCCTTAGCTGAAGTCAAAATGTTTGGAATCGGCAGCAGGTCCATTCTGCTCTATATTAGTTCTAACTTGCAATTGTCCATCTTAGAGCTTATCTGCTAGATGATAATGGCGTTGCTGTTCTGAGGTTGAAGCTCATAGATAAGTAGGATGTATTAATACTCCACACACCAAACACGACGATGTACGGTGTGTGTACCTCTCATATATAGATCTTGGGAACATTCCATAGCACCAGAAGCCGCGAAATAATCCACGTTACACGAAAGATGATGCCAGTGACGGCCCACTGGATATTCCAAGGCCAGCGAGGTCCCACCGTCCCACTTGCGGCGACAAGCTAAGCTTCCCAGCCACCTTTGCGCCAAGAAACCCAGAGTTGACCTCAAGAGAATCTCAATCTCCCCAAGCAGCTCCAAACCTCATCCCCTTGCTCTTCAATTTCCCACCACAGCTTCTTTCCCCCTACTTCCTCACACGCAGCCTCGCGTCACGCTTTTCTTTCCAATCCTCTAATCATCGCTCATCTCTACGTTTGCGGTTTATTCCCAGCGAAAAGGTTGGTACATTACATCCAGGACCCCATAGCAACTGCTCCGCACCTTGGTCGATTCGCGACTCGTGACGTACACACCCTCCCCCATCGCAAAGGGCATCTAGGCACCTACATTCCCCCCACCCATTTTCGCGTTATTCAATACTTGTGGCCTCTCCGTCGAAGTCATATTTAACTTTTTCGATCTGGGACTAATTTACCGTGAAAACGGGTTGCGCTTAGAACAGATTTGAACCGACTTGCCGCCAAACGAGGCTCGAGCATTGAAAACACGGTCTTTGCTGTTTTTTTTTTGGACATACAGCGGATATAGGAAAGGGACAACTTTGCATAGCGCATCATCAGCAAACCTCTTTTAAAGATGGATCTGTCGAATATCTTGTAGGTTTCTCTCGTTCGTTCCATGAATTCAGCTTAATGGGGACGCGCCGTGTTCTTTGGAAGGGTGTTTTGCGATAAAGCTAATGGTTCATTTTTGTCTTGTGCAGCCGGTTGGTCAACCTGGTCGTTGGTGCCATTATGATCGTGGGTGGAATTAGTCAATTCTTCCCGATATCGATGTAAGATTCCTTCCCTCGCCCAGGAAGAACTCGACTGCCCAGTTTCGGACCGTCAATAACGTGCGGGAAAACGGCTATCGGGGCATGGTCTCTCTATAACTATTGGCGGTGGCTGACAAGGTTATTTCCTTTGGGTGAATACAGAAGCAGCGTAATTGTGGGAATCTATGTGATTCTATTCGGTCTCGGTATGTATCCCCCGTATCTTGATGACGCTGAATCGTAAAACCGTAAGCGCAGTTGCTAATCTAGAATCAATTTCTCTGCAGTCACTGGAGGGTTGGAATTCATGCCGACCGTCCCTTCATACCTGTCGCGCTACGCATCTTTCCTATTCTCGTTCGTCGGACGAGGAGTCTGTGAGTTTTTATAATATTTCCATACCAGGAGATTGGTGGCACATTTTATATCTAACAGGTGTCTAGTCTACATCTTTGTTGGCTCCATCATGCTAGAAGGTCACGTCCTCCGCATTATTGCCGGCTCCATTGTGGGCGTCATTGGTGTTGCCTATGTTGCCTTGGAGTTCATTCCATCGATCGAGCCACCAGCAAACATGCGCGAGGCGGAAACTGCTTGGGGTGCAGAGCAGGTTTAAAGCACGCGATTAAATATACCACTCCGGGGAAATACATCCCCCCGACTTGACATCCGTTGCTTTCTGCTTTGGAGCCTGCCGTTTCAGACCTGCTTTTTCACTGGGTTGGATTATGAAATATACTTGTGAAACACGTCTTGCCCAATGTGTGAGAACCCTAAATAGTTGGATTTATATATCTATATTGGAGGGGAGAATCACACGCTCATGACACTCTATTTTCCCGCCATATACTTCATTTTCCCAGTTGCTAGTTTGGAAACATATATGGCATCTCAGGAAATACCCCCTTTTTGCTTTTGACTTGTTTGTCTGTGGTCCTTAACTTTGTCTGCCAGTCTGCCCTTCATCATACTAATCTCACGCTTTCCACGTTATGCATGCGATGCTGAGGGTTTTATGTATTTTTACCAACTGTTTTTCTATATGTTAGCATCAATGATATCCTATATCCGCAGCACCGTAAGACCCCAGTAAGTGATTTCCACCATGAAGAAGATTCCCTACTCGGTAAATTAGAACTTAAAAGAGGTATAAAAGAGGGCGAATAATAAAATAGATATACCCAAAAAGATCAAACAATGCCTCTTAATAAAGTCAGTGCCATATAGAAGTTGCGAATTGCATTCGAGATTGATGGTTGATCTTATCTGATATGATATGATACATCTTTGATCTTTGATGATCTTGATAATAGATAATAACAATCTAATCTTGATTACTTTTTTGCCAAGCCCCAAAACCAAAGTCCTGTTCTGTCATCTGACCAATAAAATCCGCTCAAGTGATGCTGACAGCTCCGACTCAACCTTCCCCGGCCAATCACACAACGAAAAACTCTGATTTCCAATCCACCATGGCCCAAACAGGGATGGTCTGCTTGTGGAGCCCATGGACCTGGACGCCGTAGCGTTGTGGCTAGGCCGGATATGGGTTTATCTGATCGTCTGAGGGAATTTTAGGGCGAAATAAAAGAAGGGGGAAGAGAAGGAGAGAGTGAAGGACAGGGAGGGGAGGGGAGGGGAGGGGAGGAAGAATGCATGGTTGGTTGGTGGGAGGGATATTGTACTGTGCATATTGAGATGATTGTTCTTAATCCCCTCTTCCTGCAGATATATTTATTTTGCAAGATGTCTGAGGAGATAAGTTTCCCGGTACCTCGCTGGAATCGGAGATAACAGCAGAGGAGAGAGAGAACCTCGAGAAAGATGTCTAGGTACACAAGCTTGCGGGAGGAAAACACAACGAGCATGGCACAGTCCTACACGAGTATATATGATGGCGATAATATACAGTCTGACAGCACACACAGCTGACCTGACTGAACTGGAGGGCAACATATGCTCGTCTAGAGTGTTAATAAATTGTAACCGTTGTAATCATATGTAGAGAAGCTACTCCGTACAGCCAGCGGACGCCGAGCACCAAAAAGTCGGGGAAAGGAAACTGCTCAAATACTTCACCACAATCCTTTTTCCACACCGGTGGATTTAATCTATTTTGAAAAGATACACAGCTTATCGAAGTGATCCACCTTTTGAATTTCTCCCCCGAAAATAGGAGAGAGAGGTGGTATTTGCCTTCTGTCGAAGTTCCAGGTCTCCAATCCAGGAACAGCTAAATAATACGCTGTTACCTCCGCTCCCCGTTCCATCATCTTCCCTCCCCCAACTCACGCCACCCGCTGCATCTCAATCTGTTCGCTCTTCCCTCCTCCCCACAACTCCAGCTCTGCTGGCCATACGAAACTGCATACCTATCGTCTAACCTATTCCGATCACTTCTATCTATTTATGCCTTGCTTCAGCGCTATCTATCTGATGCACTGAGCTACATATCGATTACTTGGCTTCATCTCCTTGTGGCGTTTTGGGCTGGGCTTTCTTTTCTTTTATCCTACGCCTTCCTGCGACTTCGTTTCTTCGAGGGATTATCTCAAAGGCTGAGCTGTGGAGCGCCTATCGCAAAAACGAGTACTACCTGTTCTTCGCTTCCTTTGGGACGGTTGTTTGCGCATTGGTAGACGAATCCTGGGTTGTGTTGCGCACTTTAGTGGTTGCCTACCTGGTACGGAAAACAGACCGCCAGTCTGACAACGATATCGTCTCGACTCGCGCGACATCGAGCCAAGATCTTTTCGCTTTCCCCCTAGATACTCGACATACAACCACCCCGTATACGTTTGAATATCGTCCAACGACGTCGATAGAACTGCTTTGGTGGATACGTGGAGACATCGAACTTGTCAAGCTTCTCGAGTCTACGGAGCTACGTCAGCAACAACCGCTCAGCTCGACCTGCTTTTCCATATACGACTGACGCCGTACTGATCGCTTTGGAGGAGTCTTGAAAAAACGATTTTTGGCGAAGCTGAAGAAAGGGTGTGGAGCTGGGTTTTAGTGAAGAACGGGAGATTTCCTTTTTTTTTTTTTTTTCGTTTTTGGGACATGCTGCACATGGAAACCGTATCACCCATGTCAGGAACTACGACAACTACAGACACTTTGATGCGCCACCCGTCTGCTGAGGACCTCGACGCAGCACATCAGTTGGTATCCTCTGCGCGCGCTGGGCGAGATCACGGTGCAGAACGAGTCGAGTCACGGATAGGGAGCGATGATGGCCGGGATTTCACGAATAGTGGCGATGTAAATATGAGGATGGATTTGTCGCAGGATAGTTATCAATCACAAAACAGGAATCAGTGGGAACAGGCAATGTCGACGACTTCAGAAGACCCGTCTGTGTCGGGAAGGTCTCCCAAATCGCAGGGTCGAGATTCTGTGTTCCCTGGACATCAGTGCAGGTATGGACACCTCCCTCCCCGTTTTCTAGTAGGTTTATTTCCCTAGTTTTATTGACATTATTTCTCTGCTATAGTAACTGCGGAACGAAACGAACACCTCTCTGGCGGAGATCTCCGACTGGTGCAACCATATGTAATGCCTGCGGATTGTACCTCAAGGCAAGAAACGCAGATCGCCCGACAAACCGTAACCGTCCTTTATCTACGCCTAGCGGGCCGGGTCTAGGACAAGGTTCCCAAGCGCGGACAAGTATATCTCCTTCCCGCGCCGGGTCTGATACGCCCCGGTCAGGTTGTGGCTCCACGCCTACTGGTTCATGTCCTGGCGGCGGTAGTTGCAACGGGACCGGTGGGGCTGAAGGCTGCGATGGATGTCCTGCTTACAACAACCGCGTTTATAAATCAGCTGCTCGTGCTGGCCGTCAAATTCCACGCACCTCGCCACAAGTAGGAGACGGCGATGTGCAGAATAGTGGAAGCATGTTGGCGCCTCCAGATGTGAATTCCGCCCCTATTTCTTGCAACAATTGCGCTACTACGGTGACGCCGCTGTGGAGGCGGGATGAGAGTGGACATCCTATTTGCAATGCTTGCGGTAAGTACTTTTTTTGGGAAAGTGTCTTTTGTTCAATTTTTGCACATAAAACTAACGAACGTTGAAATTTCTAGGGCTCTATCATAGGTTACATGGCTCCTACCGACCTGTGACTATGAAGAAATCGGTAATCAAACGCAGGAAACGCGTGGTGCCAGCGTTACGAGATCACTCTCCCAGTGCTCTCTCGTCGAACGGATCTTCTGCGTCCCCTGAAGCTGTGCCAGCCACGTTAACGCCGAGCCAAGAGTCCCAGCACAGGTATAACGGTGAGCAGGCCAGCGGTGGACAACATCTGTACACACCAGTCCATCGATATGCCCCGCCACCAGCGGACTTCACAAGCTATGGCTCAAACCTGCTCTCCCTCCCACACCACCCTCCCCCACCACCACCACGCAGCATCCGAGAAACTGAACCCGTCCCCAACGCGAACAACACAATCAACAGCGGCACAGGCGGCCTCTCGGCACCTATACTTTCGCACTTAACCAATCCGAAGAAACGGTCCATCTCAGAGACGGACCCGACATCCCCCTCCGACATGCCTCACCACTCCACTCACCTAGCGCCCATAAATCCAAGCAGCGCCTCCTCAGCTGCGAATCCAGGCCGTCTAAGCTCGATATCCTCGCTACTCAACCATCCAGACGCACCACCAACGTCCACCGACGAATCCCAATCCCGCCTCGACCCAAGTCTCTCATCATCAATCAACCCTCCTCTCTCCCAGCCGCATCCACATCAAGCCCCACCACCCCAGCAACCAGCGCGCCCCTTTTCCCCCACAAATCTCAGCTCTTCAGCATCTCCCGCTCCTCCCCCAGCCGCTGTCCCCGTAGGCGGTGGAAGAACAACAACAACCACCTCGCCGTCAGATCCATACAGAGCCGAGCGAAGAGCTCAATTACAGCGCGAACGCGAGAATTTGAGAGAAGCCCTCATCGCGAAGGAGAGGGAGTTGGCGGCGCTGCAGTAGAAAAAAGAAAGGAAGCTTTTTCATTTTTCATTTGCTGATTTTCGATTTTTATCGCATGGTGCTGGAGGTGTTTTGCTCTTTTTTTTTCTCTTTCTCCTTTTTGGCCTTCTTGTGTTTCATATGTGTTTTTGATGGACTCTTTTTTTTCTTTGGTGTCAAAGCAAGCATCAAACCAAACCAAGACAAAAAATCAGACAATTTTTATATATGAATGTTAGCCCAAAATAACAATAAAATAAAAACATCCTACTTTACTTCTCCTGAGAATGCCATTTACAAACTTGCAGGGGTCAAAACCGCCCCCAGAATGCAAGATTATCCCCAACTACCACAGCACTACGGAGTATGGAGTAACTAGGCAGAGTAATTTTATAGCCCTTGGCCGAAAATTACACTCTTAAAAAAAAAAGATAATCACACATCTAGACCAAGAAGGGAGGAAGTATCCAAATGACCAGAATCAATTCATTCACAGAAAAGCCATTTCTATATGCAACACAGAACCAAAATACAAAAAAAAAACCAGCTCCAGGTAGTAGCATGGTCGGTTTGGGGGGGTATCTCAAAAACAACAAACAAAAAAAAAACCCAAATTCGCTCACCAAAATTAAAAACCCAAAGAGAAAAATTAAGCAGCCAAGCGCCTCCGTCGCTAATGCAATAAGTATATAAACAAAAAGAAAAAACCGACCGCTCAGAAAGTAGTAGTACACGGGAGGGGTATCAAGAAGCCGAAATCTCTGCTATGCATGCCATGCCCCCTCAGCCCATATCATTCCATCACCTCTTCCAAAAATACGCCCGCCCCCCTTAAATGATCGCGGGGGGAGTGATCAAAATATCGGCCACGGCCCCATCGCGCTCAGCCCACTTATAACCATCTTCTTGA
This sequence comes from Polytolypa hystricis UAMH7299, assembly GCA_002573605.1. Classification (NCBI taxonomy): domain Eukaryota; kingdom Fungi; phylum Ascomycota; class Eurotiomycetes; order Onygenales; genus Polytolypa; species Polytolypa hystricis. Next base: position 41,356 of record PDNA01000011.1, on the reverse strand, counting down.
CCTTTTTTCGCCATGAGCTTTTCGACGGTTTCAAATCCTTGAGACTCGAAGTCGCGTCAATTGTCGTCGACGACTTCGACCCAACCGATCGTGAAGCGCGCAATCTCAATCTCGAGACCAAGGCCCGCTTCATGCGCGAACGTCTTCTTGTCTGGCTATGGCTTGGCTGGGGGGCTGGGATTGTTGGGCCTGGCTGGGATGTATCCTCGGTTGGTTCGCTGGTTGGTGGATCTTGGCTCTGTTCGGGAACGGGAGGAGCGGCGAGCGTGCTAGAAGTCTCAGTCTCGCACAAGGATGCTGCAAGGACGCCATCGATGGACTGTGTTGACGAGCACGCTGGCTTTGGTTCCAGTAGGTCGGGTTCGACGTCTTGCCTACTGCCACCAGGAGAAGGCTGGCTGAGAATATCTCCACCAGGTACTCTAGGTGGGCAGCTTTGAGACCGCATCGCAGGCTGGCGGCATCCACTCTTCAAGCCCGGATCCGAGGATCGACGGGTGATTATTGGCTGTTGAAGATTGGAGGCCGAGTTGCTGTCATCCTTGCCTAGGCCACTGTCAGAAGTACTTCTAGTGACACTGGCCGGACGACTTTCCAGCTGGCTTGCGCCATTCGAAACTTGACAATCGCTGGCCGCAGCGTTTACCACCCTCTCATCCACCCAGTACTGCATCGCGCCCTGAAAGAAGCGAACTTTCTCCGGCTCCGCGTACTGTACCCCGTCACAGGAACCCGCATCTATACACTTCCGCAGCGGTGACTTTTGATATAGTTTGCGGTGACATCTCCGTCTGCTGTTAGCCTCATCGAGGAGCTTATATGCCTCTGAGATGTACTCGCTACGGGTTGGGGCAAAATGGTTGATGACCCAGCCGTTTACGGGAAGGCACGTCCCACTCAAGTAGGCCGCAGGGTTGCTTAGGTCCAGGGCCACCTCTCCGTCCTCGCTATCATGGTCATCGTACCGCCATGTGCCAGCGCCAGTGTAAAATTGATATGCCTGGCCCGTGACAGCCTTGAGCAAGCTATGGCCCGTCAGCGTCAAATCACGGCATTCACCGGTGTACATAACAGGGTCGACGAGACGCATGGCCTGTTTCAGGACAGTGCCTTTTCTTGTCACCTCGCGGTCGACCATGTACCGCTTTGGCTTCGAGCTAATTACGAAGAGCGAGACTTCTGGAGGCGTATAGTTACGCTCTAAGACGGCCTCCCCCATCCAATTAAAATGGTGGATTGTAGGGTAACGTACCACTATATCGGTCTGCCAGGAAATGTCGATCTCCCCGGTGTCGCTCTGCTCGCCGGTCGAATCTGTGTCGGTGCTCTGATCGCTGCTGTCGAGTGGAGCGACGGAGTCGTGGACCTCGCGGCCATCGACGAGTTCGTCCATGGCTGCTATGTCCTCTAATGATACGTACTCAAAAAGAGACGGGTCGATATTAAAGGGATCATCAATGGTGGACTCGAGCAGGCGGGCTGATATGAGGTCTTCGTCGTAGGGTTTGGCTGGTAATGTCGACATCTTAATGACGTCGTTGACCGTCTCCCTATCCATATTATCATCGTCGTCGAACTCATCGGCCCAGTCGAACTTTTCTGGCTTCAGGAGGTGAGTCTCAGTGACGTCACTTTGACTTTTTCGCTCCTCCCGTCCCGTGGACTGGGAGGACTGGCTAATATCGGACTCCTCATCGAAATCATCCTCCCAGGAAAACACATCTGGTTTTAGTAACCCCAGAAGGTTTATATGCTCCTGGCCCGTGGGCTCAGGGCTGGTGTCGCTGTTGGCGTTTATTGTCAAAGAAGGAGCAACGATGTCTCTGACAGCGAAAAGTCCTAGGTCGAACTGGCTATCACCCTCCCAGATATTATCCACCTTCGCTTGGGGGTACTCTATATCAAACAGAGCATCGATGTCGGTAGTATCCGTGCTCTGTTTATTTATACTCGCCATCGTTCGTCTTGGTGTCGATTGATATCTCGATGGTCCTTTCTCGATGGCCTTGTCCGCAACGGTGGGAACCACAAGGTACAGACCTAAATCCGAAACCCATTCGGCTCGAAAGCCGTCAAGGGATGGCTCCGGCCCTCGAGAGGGTACTATAAATGTCGCAGATATCAGGCTGGTCTCTCCGAACGAGTCCCAGATGGATGCGGTGATGGAGTAAAGGGGTCCTTCGTGTCTTGATATACTAGCACGTGAATATACTGTATAAAGTTTCCTTGCTTTCTTAACCTTTGCTGGGTATGTAACAGTGCAGTAATGACCGGGTGGGAGGTACTGATATGCACTGATAGCACGGCTTTCAAGGAGTTCAGCAGCGAGAAATTTCCAGCGCCAGTATGAGATGCTAGGCATGGCGAAGGTGGGGAATCCTTAAATAATATTAAAAAGATGGAAGGGTAGGTAGGAGGAGAGGAGGATTATCAAAGAGAGGAGTAGTAACTGCTGGATCTTTCTGTAAAGGACTTCAGCCTCGATTGTAAAGGGGGGAGAAAGTAGGAGCGATTCCAACGCGCAATACAAGGAAACACAACAAAGTAAGGAAGATCTTCTGTAGAAAGGCTTTGTGATGGAAGAACAAAGGGGTTTGTCTCGCGTGCGAAGAGAATAGTCCTCTGGATGGGATAAACAAAGGTCTGAGACAAATAAAGAGAAAGTCAGAGGGAGAATAAATAGAAAGAGAGAGGGCAAGGGCAGAGAAGCGAAACGGGCCTTGCTGGATGATGCCAGAGCAGAAAGAAAGGTGAATGCCGTCAACATTGTTTTGTTGCCAGGCAAACATCTTTGCTGAACAGAGAGTGCCGGAATCATTCACCACATACAGCAATGCGGACGATGGAAGTTAAGGAGAATGCCGCACATTATACAGGAAGACTCCCAGCCCACGCCGCTAACTAAGCTAGCTTCTAGAAGAGCTTCTAGCCATCAGGAAGATTTCTATTAAAGCGGGGAGATATAGGGTATATATATAAATATATATAACGGGTACTCAGTTCCCGGCGCCCTGGGGAAAGGGCCCCTCAGGCGACAAACAGCGCAATGGCAAAGCAAAGCAAAGCAGAGATACACGGGCCACATTGCCAACAAGATGCATCACAGCCCAGTTGGAGTTGATGTGGTCGAGCGCGTCGCCCATGCTAGCTAGCTCCTCTGTCACACAGTGGTGGAAGATGATTAGCTGCATCGTCCAGATCAGCCCTGAGAGGGCCGAGTTGAAGTTGCCGGCCTCCTTCCACAACCGCGTCGACAGCTTTACGCACAGCATCGCACAGAGGCTGAGGAGGGAGGAGCTGAAGCAGCGGGTGCCTGTCTCGACATGGATCATGCTTAGACAGAGCCACTGTATCTGGCTCCATAGGTAGACAGGGTCCAGTTCAGCTGCCCCGACCTCCTTGACAACCTTATCCCAGGCTAGCTGCTGCCCGCCTGTAACAGAGATGCCGTCAGTCGGGGTCTAGCTTCGTGAAGTGGCCGCTACCATAGACAACCCGGTAGTGGTATGCAAGAAGCTGCTTCCAGTACCCAAAGTTGAGCTTGACTGTATAGGCCTCCTTGAACTGATCAAACCCCTTTACCTTTCCTGTTATCCCACTATGGAACCGGTTAAGCGCGCGCTGCCGCGGCCCCATTAGCTTCTGGTCGGGCCCCTCGAAGCACCATCCGTGCGCCTCTTCAAGCATGCCCTTAAGCGCCTCGAGGATAGGGAAGAGGACGGGCTCGCTGTCAGCACTGCGTGGGAGGGCGAACAAGGAGGCGATCTCGTCCTTCCTCAACCCCTCGAGGTGGTCAGCGATCCCTGTCCGCCTGAGTCACGGGATCACGGCCGACTTATGGCTGTCGAAGCTGTGGACTACGTTTGCTGCTGTGAGGCGTGCCTGCTTGACCTGCTTCTCCTACTTATCGAGCATCGTCGAGAGGAACTTCTGCTCTATACTAGTCATCCCCTGTCTCTCCTCTTTAGTCTTGTTAGGAGGAGTCGGTACGACAAAGTACTCGATATCTTGCTTCTCTGCAAAGAAGGTCTGGAGCGAGCAAACTCAAGGCAGAGGAGGCAGTGTGCGCCTGCTAGAACACAGAGTCCGGCGACTGCATCACGTGCCCCCCTCATCCCTGCCCCGCTACCCGGTAGCCCTAGCTGCCGTAGCTCGTAGCTGTGGAAGAGCTGGACTGGGCTTGCCAGCTCGGTCCCCTTAAGCTGATGGGGTGGCTGTCGGAGGTGCCGCTCCTGCCCTGTACGTGACAGGATGATACAGTGGCCACAGGGGACGCAGAGCAGGACCTGCCACTCAGGGAGGTAGACGAAGGAAGAGGAGGACAAGGAGGAGGAGGAGGAGGAGGAGGAGGAGGAGGAGGAGGACAGCGAGGACGTCGGGAGGAGAGGAGGTACACACGAGACATCTGTCATGATACCAAGGGGTACGGCTAGAGGAGGAGAGAGGTAAGCAAATAGAGGGACACTACTAGTCGTCAACAGGAGTCTAGGGTTAGATGATAATAATAAAACAAACTATTGTCTGCTTGTCTATCTAGTATGTAAGCGGTGTGTATATGTGTTGTATGGCGGTAGAAATGCATATGTCTGTTATATGTGTCGTTGGCGTGTTAGATGTCTTATGCCAATCGTCCTTCTCTGCCCCCCTCCCCTTCCCATGGGATAGGGGTGTGTGTGTGTGTGTGTGTGTGTGTGTGTGTGTGTGTGTGGTGTGTGTATGTGTCGGGCGTCGGGCGTCGCCTGTCACCTGACGTCAGTCGCGCACGAGACCTAGGGTTTGGGTTAGGGTTAGGGTTATGCGCGAATCGTCCCCCTTCGCACGTGTCTCGGTCCACAGACGTCGCACGGGGGAGGTCAGGGGCTCAGATTAGAGCTGCAATCGACCTCTACAATTCGCTCAATAACAGCTCAAGGCCATCCGGCGTCCGTGGCGGGAGGTATGGGCGTTTTGCGGCATGAGCCCAGAATGTGGGGCGGCTCACGGCGCAAACGGCCCGTGCACGCCTTGGGCACCGACGTTTCTTGCACGCGAAATGTCGGCTTATGCCACAAGACGCCCGATTGCTCAGGGCTAGAGGAATTGAATGCATGAGAGGTTTTGAGCATCAAAAATAAAGGATATCGGACAGACAACATCTTTCATAAATACGAAACTACGGTACAGCTAGCTGATTGAAATGCATGATAGCTTAGGATATGACTAGCGCCACGCTTCCGCGTTACTCTGTCCTATTTGCTTTGGCTTGGCCTTCATTTTTGTCGTCCTCCTCCTCCAGAATCGTCACCGTCCCTCGATCACCATTAACAGTCACAAGAGCGCCGTCCGGAATGAGTTGCATAGCCCTTGCGATCTGCACGGACGGCAGACCGTATTCTCTTGCAAGACAGGAACCATGGGCAAGGATACCACCCGTTTCGAGCACGAGCCCACTTATGATATGAAAGACCGGCGTCCAACCTGGATCCGTAGAGTTGACAACGAGGACATCGCCCTGCTGCACCTTTCCCACATCCTTGAACTGTTTCACCACTCTCGCTCTCGCCGTCACACTGCCTACCGCGGTGCCGATCCCTTTGACCACTCCATCACTGACATCCTCGAGGTCATCGAGATCCGCTCCTTTATAGTTCACCAGGTACGGCGGCTGGTCGACCTTGCCTTCCAACATGCGTTCGAAATCGCGGCGACGGGCAGTGACCTTGGCTCTTGTCAAAGGCTTCATGGGACTCCCGCTGTCCAACAGGGCATACAGCTCCAACCGACTCAGAAACCACACATCATCGATGGTCTCGAAGATGCCCCGCTCTACCAGGCGCCTACCGACCTCCATGAATCCCCAGCGGATGGACAGCGTAGATAGATCGAGGTAGTGTCGCTCGTCGTCTCTTGAGATCACAAAATTGACAGCCCAATCCAGCACCAACTTGAACAGCTCTGCCTTGAAAGTGCCGAACAATCCTCGCTGAATCTTCGCAATCACCTTATCTACAACCTCCTCACGTTTGCGGTTGGTCTCTATTTCCTTGACCTCTGGGTCTGCGGACTCTGCCGTCTTGAGCATGGCCTCCAGCGCCAGGTAGTCGATCGATGGGTCCTCACAGCGTCGTGTGAAGTAGATGTCACGATCCGGCATGCCGCGCTGACCGTACCGCTCGACGAAGAGCTTGTAGTACTCGAGGAACTTGCGGCCATCTTCTGTGTCTTTGCACGCCGCGAAGAAGTCTCCGTCCCTGTGCTTGGCGAATGTGGCAGAGAGAGCCTCCGACACGCGTATCATGTGGGAAAGTTCCCAGAGCATGTGGTTCTGCTTCATGGTCTCGCTACGCCGTGGAGTTCCGCTGAGCACGGCTTGGAAGGCAGTGGCGTCTTCTGGATCATACCAGTGGTGGAGCATCACACGCAGAAAAGTGAGGACGTCCCGCGCCTGAATGATGTACCAGCTGTACACATCGACTATGTATTCGTCCTCTATGACGATGAGCTTGTTGACGTAGCGTTTGAGCGCGCTGTCGGTCAAATTCGGTAAGTCTTCCCGGGGGATGCCTCTACCTTCTGTTTCGAATCTGGGGAACCAGATCTCCGTGAGATCTTTGAAGGCTTTATAGAGAGCAGGACGTAGTATTTCAATTCGGGCATAGAGCTTGGCGTAGCTGAGCCAGCTGAATGGCGTCGCCGCAACCTCCTCGCGCCACGAGGCTGGGAGATACCCCAGCAAGCCTTGCCGGAAGGCTGTCGGAATCGTGTGTTCGATGGTCTTCCTCTCGAGTTCGCAGTTAAAGTAAATAGTGCTCTTACGGAACTTCAACATTCGCAACCCCTGCATATCCTTGAATCCCCATAGCTCGACCGCTCCGCTCCGGCCATTGCTAAACGCCTCGCCCCTCCACGAATACATGAGCGGCGAGATGGCCCCCGTCCAGTTCTCATCTGCCAGTGAGCGCGTCCACGTCGTATCGTCCCCATCAGCGTACACCTGCCAATCCTCGCAATCCGCATCCCACGAGAACTCCACCCCGGTGATCGGGCGCGACTGCAGCAGTTGGAACCCCCCATCCTCATATCCCCACTCGATATCCTGCGGGAACCCGTCGTAGTACTCTTGCACACGCAGACCCAAGCGAGACAGCTCGATCGCCTGTTTGTCAGACAGCGTGTACTTTGCCTGCTCCGCATCGGGTGTGGGCTCCGTGATGGTACCGAGCGACTTCAGCGGATCGCGCCGAATCGTCACTTCCTTCTGCCCAAGTACGCGATCGCGCACGTGCAGGTCATCTCCGGCTTTCAACACAAAGGTGTCGGGCGTCACGATGCCCGAGACAACACTCTCGCCCAATCCCCAGGATGCGTTGATCATGATTTCGTCCGTCGCGGTCGTGATGGGATTACCGGTAAACATCACGCCAGAGACCGAGGAGGACACCATGCACTGGATCACAACGGCTAGCTGCGCTTCGGCGTGAGAGAAGCCATTGCGGTGACGGTAGGCTGTCGCGCGAGATGTCCATAGCGAAGCCCAGCAATCGCGTACTGCGTCTATCAAGGCGTCGCGCCCTCTGATGTCGAGGTAAGTGTCATGGAGGCCTGCGAACGAGGCCTCCGCGAGATCTTCAGCTGTGCCCGATGATCGCACGGCAACATAGACTTCGTTGCCCAAGCGCGTATATTGCTTGGCGATTGCTTCGCTGATCGCGGAGGGTATCGTGGTCTCTGCGAAGAGGTCTCGGATCTTCGTCGTCCTAGCCTCCAGATCATCTGCATCGTCATAGTTGGCGTCACTTAAGACCTGTGACAGCTTTTGCCACAGCCCAGTTGCTGTCACAAACTCGTTGTACGCCGCTGTCGTGATATTGAATCCAGGAGGAACAGGAAATCTTGCCTGGGTAAGTTTGCCCAAGTTAGCCCCTTTTCCACCAACCAAAGCTTTATTCGACGATTCTGGAGCGTCGAAACCGAGGATGTAAGAGACTGAGGCGGAGCCCTGTTTGTTCCCTTCTGATACCACTTTCGTAGCCATCGCGTGAATGATTTGTCTACCAGTTGGGGCAAAGGAATCGCATCAAGCAAAACAAGAGGAATAGCTATGTATCTAATCGAGAACGGAGATGTAGGACCACGAGCAACAAGCTGGTCAGGAACGGGAAACCACACGCAATATATGCACCCTCAACCAAGATGCGTCCGGAGAAGTGGACCCAACGTGGAGTCAGCTATGGAGTCCAGCCCCCATATCCACTACAATAGAGGTATCAAACCTTAAAGCCGCGTCAAGCACACCATGGACGAAGAAATACATCCCCAATCCTCAAACTCGACATTGGCTAACCATCTCCGGCGCGATAATCGATAGGAACCCCTCACGATCTACGGAGTAAACATCGGAAGGCACCGATGCCGACGGGAATGGTCCTTATATCGCTAGATCCGGCCTCACGCGATTTAGCCTTCCGCGCACGCATGTTGGGAGAACTTACGCTTTAGCTGCTCGCGTGAGGCCGGATCCAGCCTTCCTCGCACACATGTTGGGAGAACTTACCCTTAAGCTGCTCTCCTTGATCGGGCTGTAAGAGCCCGTTGAGCAGTCATTAAGATTGCATACCCTATAGACTGGATTGCGCTTGGAATACCCAGGATAAGAGGTAGCAATAGTCGGAAGGAAAGGCCAGAGGATCTTTGCAGCTAACTGTTCAGAGCAATTGTCCCGCGTGAGATCGGAAGCTCAAATGGCCCCTCCTTACCCCACATTACGGATAACCTTACCATTCCCAAGTCGGGCGAAGTGATAGCAGTGGGGTTCAGCGGTGACCTCTACATTCAAGAAAGGCGACCGGGTTGGATTCGCGAATTCGTACCACGCCTACTTCCCGTGTCGCGGCTACAAGGAACACTACACGCATTGCAAGTCCGACCGGTTCAGCATGCAAGGGTTCGACTACAATGGTTTCTTTCAAGAGTACTCTGCCATTGATGCCGCGTCTGCTGCCGTTCTTCCGGACAAACTAGATGCGAAGATCAGCTCTCCCATCTTCATGCGCCGGCATCACGGCCTTCCATGCAACCATTGCTGCGAATATCGAGAAGGGAGATTGGCGCGGTGTAGTCGGATGTGGCGGTCTTGGGCAGTTGGCAATCAAGTACGCCAAAGCCAAAGGATACGAGGTAATCGGAGTGGATATCGACGATAACACGCTGGAAACTGCCAAATCGTCCGGCGCGGATCACGTCTTCAGCTCCCGTAGCAATCCAGACTTCATCTCCGAAATCAAGAAGATCACCGCTTCAGACGATGGCGATGGCGTAGACGCCGTGGCCGTGTTTGTCGCAGCAAAGCCTGGCTACGAAGCAGCGAAGAAGATGGTCAAGATCGGGGCCAACCTCATTGTCTTGGGGATTCCCAAGCAAAACCTCGAGTTTCCGGCATTTGAACTCACAACAGGAACTTACAAGGTGGTTGGCGCCAACAATTCAGCAAATCTGAAGCAGTTGGCACCGTGCGCAGAATTCACGGCGAAGCATGGGATCCATAGTCCAGCGAAGTGGTACAAGTTGGAACAGATCAATGAAATGATCCAGATGATGCAGAAGGAAGCGATGGCTGGTAACAGGCTGGCTGTTTCTTTTGACGAATGAGGCACCAAGTAATCACATTAGAGCTAAAAAGACATTCTCGCTCTCTCTTCTACACTTACGCTCCAAAGTGTACAGCGCGTGCCATCTACCGATTTAACCCACAAACAGGCTCCTCCTCAACCACCAACAACCCTTTAATCTTCTCCAAATCCTCCCTACTAACCCCACACATCTTCTCAAAATACCCCTCCGCCCCACCCCACTCCTCCCTCACAATCCTCAACGCATCCAAAATACTCTCCCTCCTCGCCCCCGCCATCCTCCGCGCCTGCTCCTCCGTCACCCCCGTCTTGGCCACCACAACGCCAACCAGGTGCTCCATCCAAGTTCCGAGCCCCTGTGCCGTGAGCGCGTATTCGTCTGCCACGATCTCGTCCGCGACTCCACATAAGCTCAATATCAGGGCACAGAATACACCCGTGCGATCTTTGCCCGCTGTACAATGCACCAAGAACGCCTCTCCCTCCCCTCCCACCTTCGACGGCGGTGGGTGCTCGAGCACATGCCTCAGAATCGTCCCATAAGCCCCCGCTCCCATTTCCAAAATCTTCCTATACATCGCGCCAAACGGCTCCTCCTCCTTTCCATTTTCCTCTCCATTCCTCACCCCTCGCGCCATATCCCCCGCATACCTAACCGCCAACGCAACCGGATCCGCCCTCTCCCCCTCCCCAAAAACCGGAACCTCCACCCTCCTCACCCCCCTCCAATCCACCACGCGCCCCTGCTCCCCACTGATCTGCATTCCCTCGATCTCCGCTTTCGAGCGCAGGTCGAAGAGCGTGGCGATGCAGTGCGGTGGAGACGTGAGAAGGCGGACTGTGCTGGGGGGCGCGGACGTGGGTTCGCCGCAGCGGCAAATGTAGTGGCGGCGGATGGAGAGGGGGTGGGTGCGCGTGGAGGTAGAGATAGGCCAGCCGCCTAGGTCGCGGAGGTTAGGGATACCGGGGAGGGAGATGAAGGGAGGAGAGGGGAGGGTGGAGGGGGTTTCTGGGGGTGGTGGTGGGGTCGGCATTGTTTATGTGTGAAAGAGGAGATATGGAGATGAAGAAGATGGAGGAGGGAGGATTCGTTCTTAAGGGTTCTTGGTCTATTGAGATAGAGATAGAGCTGTGCAACACACGATTATATACTTAGCGCCATAGACGTATTGTTTCACCTTCGAACAGGACCCTTAGCATGTTTGTTCCCCACGGGGCGTGTCGCCGGAACAGAAAGATTAAAGCACGTATGAGCATCCGATTGGGATAAACCTAACTTTCTTCACAGACAAACAATGCTGATGAGTATACTCCGTAGTGCTCTGTACAGAGAAACACTGATGGATCAACCCGGATGTATTTATTCGTCATTCCGGCCTTCCCCGGAATCTGTGGATCTCTCCGAGAAGGTTCATTCTGCCCCCACAAGGACATCTTCTCTAGTAGACTCGATATGAAGGTACGTTTCTCACGGATCTGGGGATTCCGATATCCTAGGACTGACTAAGTACGCTAGGCAGACGGCACAAAGTGTTAGAATTGCTTCGACCAGATACGCAGCTCGTGTTTTGCTCGACTGTTTACCAAACGCTTTTGTTCCGTCGAATGCGTGATCGCATCCGTTCCTTTCTCAATATTAGTCTGAAAGAAGATGTCCAGTTCAACGCATATAAGCCCCCCTTCCCCGGGTTTCCTCTTCAACCCCAGATCTGTTCTACTTTACGAGGACAACCCCACCCTGTTCAGAAATCTCTTGAAATGGCAACTAGCAACAAGGATATCCAAGAAGCGACTGTTTCTCACCATGATCAAGCGCAAGCGCACCCTGAGACTGAACTCTTCCGAGAGGTTGTCTTGGGGCATGATTTCACTGTCGACTCGGCGGAGTTGCCCAAAGGATACTTCCGTGGGCTCCCCTTTCTCGGGTCCATGTTTGCCATCGGTGTCAGTTACGGCGCCGGTGTAGGAGGCTTCGCATTCGCAGCACCTATCCTGGCGAATATCGACGCCGACATTGGACCAAGTCCAAATCTGACATGGGTGGCACTCACCTACACTCTTACAACTGCCATTGGCCTGATGGTAGTTGGCCGTAAGACTCCCTACTCTTTCCCAACTTTTGTCCACAATATCTAATGCTAGGTACACAGGTCTCACGGATCTGTTCGGTCGTCGTTGGTTCATGATTGGCGGCAATGTCTTCGGATTGCTTGGAACCATCGTATGCGCTACAGCTAAAACAATCGACGCCATGATCGCCGGTGAGACGTTGATAGGTCTAGGGGCGTCCGCTCAGCTCTCTTTTGCTTGTGAGTAGTCACAGTGGCCACAACGGGCTCAGTAGCACTAATATGATTGAATGCAGTCACTATCAACGAACTTGTACCTTTCAAGTACAGATTCCTCGCGAATGGTTACATCTACATCTGGGGTACGGTCTGTAGCGGTATCGGACCCGTCATCGCATATGCATTTGTATATAAGACTAGCGTCGGTTGGAGAGGGTAAAGTTTGTCATTCATAGAACGATCGAGCACCTCAAGCTAACAAGACACGTCCAGTGTATTCTATCTCCTGATTGCTATGAATGCTGTCGGTTTAGCATGTTGGTACTTCTTCTACCACCCGCCGAACTTCAACATGAAGCACGGTCCTGGCCGGAAGATGCAGTTCGTCCGTGAATTCGACTATATCGGCACACTAATGGCGATTCTCGGATTCCTCCTCTTCCTCATGGGGCTATCCTGGGGTGGCGGTCTATATCCTTGGAAGTCCGCACACGTGGTTGCAACCATCGTGGTGGGATTCCTCCTTCTTGTCACATTCATCCTCTACGAGACATTCATGCCTCTGAAAGAGCCGCTGATCCCTGTGCACCTGTTCCGCAACCGCGGCCTTGTCATCTCTATTGCTCTCTGGTCCATTGGCGCCAGCGTCTACTACGCGTTTGCTATTGTCTGGCCGACGATGGTGGTGGTGCTGTATGCCCCCGCTCACGCCAATGATCCAATGTGGACCGGGTATGCCGCGCTGGCTCTGAATGGCGGTATCAGTTTTGGCGAGTTGGTGGGATCGTGGCCGCGGAAGTGGATACATCATCAAATCAGGGCTGTCTTCTTCATCGGCAGTGTGCTTCTTGCTGGTAAGTACACAGAGAGCATATCAGCAGTTCGAATTCTGACATTGATGATTTTGTAGCAACCGCAAGCTGCACCGCTGACACACCCGGTCGAGCTATCACTCTGATGTTTTTGGGGTCCATGTTCATCGGATGGAATGAGATCCTCACTTCATGCGTAGCAACCATCTGCGTCGAAGACCAGCGCGAATTAGGAACCGCCATCGGCTTTGGTGGATCTTCCAGATCATTCGTCTCGACCATCTGCGCAACGTATGTTCCTGATGCTCCTTCAATGTCCCTTACGTTACTAAAATCTAACAAACGAACTCTATCCAGGGTCTACACTGTAATTCTCACCAACCGGATCGCGACCACCGTCCCACAATACGTACCCCCCGCTCTGATCGCGGCCGGTCTTCCATCCTCGTCAGTAGCAGACTATTTCACAGCCTTCGCCAACGGCACCGCAGCAGCCTTCGCGACGGTCCCCGGCATCTCGCCCACGATTTTAGCTGCTGGGGAACGTGCATATCAAGACGCAAACGCGGCTGCGTATAAGACTGTCTTCCTGTGCACTATTGCATTCAGTGGGATCGGAATAATCCTGTCAATCTTCTGTCCGAATATCGATCACCTGCTGACCGATAAAGTCACGACGACGTTGCACGAGAGCGGACACGAGGGCCCAATCACCAAGGAGGCGGTGACTGGGAGCGAGGCAGCATAAGATATGATCGAGGGGGTGTCATGTGGGAGAAGCATGTCGTAGCCTGTAGCAGTAGTCTTGTGTACAGTACATCATATCTGCAATATATCACGGTTTCCGGAGGACGCAATTGCATAGTCTTCCGCTTGATTACTCGCAGAGGCATCGTTGACCGGGATCCCAGCGTTCAACATCATAGTCCGCGTTCGCTCCAGTCCGCGGCGGATGATCGGTAGGTGGTCCCAAGTGCGTAGCATCTCATAGCCGTTGCGGATGGGATGGTCGTCACGTGTTTCCGGCACGAAGGCAAGTGCTGGTGAGTTGTAACATAATATGAGCGATGTAAGTGACGCGTAGGAGCTATGGGTCAGCGGTCAGTCAGGTTCGCACAAACCTTTTATGTTATATGTGAAGGGAAATCTGGGAACCACTCACGCCCATAACGTCAATTGCGAGCCCATGCCCCGGCGCGCGAGCGTCTCCTCCGCAGCACCTACCAGGAGCGCACAGCTCTTAAGGCATCTCTTGACTGGCTGCTGCATTATTTGTGACTCCGGCATGGAGTCGAGAGACGAGGTAGTGGTTTCTCCGACTTCGAGTAATTGCAGGACGAAGGGCCAGTTGATCACGACGAACATGGCCAAATATTGAATGCGCAGGAAGGCTTTGCGCGGATCGAAAAGGGGAGTGGTGTCGGATGGGAAGCGGATGGGTGGAGGTAGGTGGCTGTACCACTCCTTGATTTGGTTCCGGAGCTCGCCTGCTACAACGGGGGCCCAGATTACTTGGCCGCCTGTATAGGGAAATTAGTCATATTGAATCAAAGTGCAATGCCTGGGGAGAGACACAAAAAAAACTCACTCTGATATCCGACGACATCTAGAGTCTCCATGAGAAGATTGCTTAGGCTTGCTTGTGCAAGAAAGTAATATGAATCTAGCCCATCATTAGGCGACAGCGGCAAGGGAATCACATCGTGGAATTGCCGTAAACCTATCGGATGCACGTTCATGACAGCTTCAAGTTCGCTATGCATCCATTAGCTATGTTAGTGATCGTTTCCGAGAATGCTATACTCACGTAAAGATAATGGAACATGCCCAGAAGATTCGGTGTAGAATCTGCTTCCTGCGGGCATCCATTTTCCTCGGGATACTTGATGACAGCATAAGCATGCAATCCCTCGAAGCCTGGCTGATGACATTCCATGTCTGTAGAGGCCGTATGGCGAATTGATAGTACGATGCCTGCAGGACGCGGCATTGGAGGATCGTCAAATCTCTCGTCATGAGAGACATACTATCAATCATGACATTGCCCCTTGCCAAGTAATCAAGCCCCGGCAGACGACCACCAAGATCTCCAACCTTCCCCTCGGAGATATTTCCAATAGCAAACAAAAGCATAGCAAAGCAACTCGACGGACTCGTCTGCGCGAAGTCGACGGCATACGCTTCGTTCACGTGGCTAACGCACTCCCCGATATCACAGATCGGCATCCAGCGCAGGAAGTTCTCGACGAAATTGTGCTGCAGGTACCGTGTGGTTTTCCGCGACAGGTCCAGGGGCCGCAGCTGCGACTCTTGCATCTGCATATGCAGCTGCTCGCCTGCCGCCATTTCATCGTCGTAGAAGACTTCCTCGTCGTCCCAGCTCTCGGCACGGACGCTCGGCGGACAGCGGAATTTCAACAGGCTTGGTGTTGCGACGATGGCTTCTCCCTGAGTTTGCCTAAACGCCAAATCTGGGTTGGGACGGGACGAGGAGGTGAAAGACGTCCGGTGATGACCGTACGAGACCTGGTGTTGGTTATCGTCGCAGGACTTCGGTGAGATAGTCTCGGTCTGAAAAAGCAACACTTGGCTGTGGTTCGAGAGTTGGCTGTAAGGAGAGGCGTGCGTGCCGGTGACGCCCGCATCTTGAGTCGCTGAAGTGGTTTTCTCTTCCAGCTGTGCGATCTTCTCTTCCATGCGTCGAATGGCTTCTAATGGCGACGCCTCTATGGGTCTATGAACGGCAGTGAGTATATAGAACACGTGAGTGGTGTGCGTCCAGTGGTGCTGAACTCACCTGCTTCTGCCTCCCGGCAGCCGATACTGACATTCGACGCCAATACCGGTGCAGAACCCGCAGGATGGCTTAACTCCGTCACATCTTGTTCGTCGCAGGCGGCAGACCTCACACTGCCATCGACATTAGCACAGTCTCGCATAGTAATCAGTTAGAGGACTCACTGCAACCGCCACTCTCCGCCTGGGGTATCCCATGGCGGGAGTGCGCTTCACTTGTAGGGCATTGTTTGGCGGACTCTGGGAGAAACTCGCAGACACGTCGACCGCTGCTTCCTGTGAAGGCCATGGGTCACCTAACATTGTCTCGTCATGCTTGCGTTTCGCCGACATGCTAAAGATGCGATGATGAAATGAAGCCCCAGCCTACGATCAAAACATCGGAATCGATCCGAAGTTGAGAGCGTTTGTCCATTATACCATGGAATCCGGCCTCACGCGAAATGTTCTTCCCCGCATGCATGGGGAAGATTACCCCTTGTCTGGCAGCCACTGCCTACGCTAGTAGGGATCTTTCCTCCAGTAATATACCTCAAATTTATGCCGTTTTAACTCCGTAAAAGTGTGAATTTGGCAAAGCTTTGCGTAATATTATGTATTTCACTCCGTAGCAAATGAAAAGTGTCCGCTTAAGGGTTTTCTTGCAAGCGGAGGCAGTGGCTGCCAGACGAGGGGATACCCTTCACAAGCAACGCGATCGCTTAAGTTGCTCCCCAACAGGACAGTCCGCCACACATATATATATCTCTCTTTTGGGATGGACACGAAGGCTATGAGCCGATTTATGACAGATGCCAGTACTCATTCGAGCTCGGTCGAGCAGCATCGCCGGGCCATACTGCGCCCAACGTGACAGCAAGGCAAAATACACAGGACAGATTGTTGCCCACTGACCTCTGGAAGTTCGGAAGCGGAGATGATTCGCAAGTCACTGCAATACATTTTCCGGGCCCACATGACATCCGAACTTTGGCTATTTCTCCTCTCCGGATTGCGTTGTCCACTTGGACCAGACGAGCCCCGTCCATTGACAGCGCCTTGCGGAATATTTTTCCATGCCGTGTCAAGCATGTCAGGCTCGGCTGAAAACCAGGCCAAGGCCTTTACTATCATCTCTCCAGTTGTTTTGTGGGGTGCGTGCGGGGACCTGGAGATGCTGTGACACTTGCATTGCGATGCATTGGCATGGCGGAGGGAGACAAGCAGGGTGAAAATTACCGATTCGAGTCCGGTAGCCGAATAAGAATGTATAAAATAAAACTAAAGGGTTAGTTACAGGTACGGAATAGAGGTGTCAGCCACATTGTGTGGGGAAATGGCAGTGTGTGGAGAGCTTGGAGTGCAACCCACCTACCTACCTTAACTCCGTACGGCGGATACATGTCTCTGGAAATGTTCTTCCCGTCCACACCAAAACTACCTCACTGCATGCAGCCAGCGTCCTACGATTATATCTCCACGGTACCGCAGTCGGTACGTCATTCGCTGCTATTTTCTGCTGCTATTTTCTGCTGCTGTGCATTTTGAAGTTGAACCCCAAGTGTTGATATCTTGCCATCATCAACAACGAATACGTCTCCTCCGCCAACTCCAAACCCCTCTCAGTCTACAACCCCGTCGACGGCAGCCTCGTCTCCTCGACCGTCCCCGTTCGCCAATGGCGAAGACGTCGGCCGGGCCATCAAGCACGACCGAGGCCGCCTTCCCAGCCTCGCGCGCTCTCTCCGCCAAGGAGCGCACATCTATCCTCACAAAGTTTGCTAACCTGCTTCTCGAGTACTCGACCCATCTTGCGGAGCTGACGCGCATCACGCTCGGCGCGCTGATATCCACCTTTGGCAGCATCGAGACCGCCCTCGCCGCCACCACATGGCTCTATAACGCAGGTTGGATCGATAAGCTCGCTGGCGAGAGACTTACCTGCAAGAAGACGGCTTCCTCAAGATTGTGCGCCACGAGCCGCTCGGCGTGGTGGCCGGCATCGTCCCGTGGAATGGACCGATGGGCACTGCTGCACTGAAGGGTGCCCCGGCTCTTGCGACGGGCAATTGCTTTATCCTCAAGCCGAGTGAGAAGACACTGTTTGCTGCGCTGGCCATGGGCCCGCTTATCAAGGAGGCGGCCTTCCCGCCCGGTGTGTTCCAGGTGCTTAGCGGGGAGCCCAGCTGTCGCGACGATGCGGATCTGGACAATGCGGTCAAGTGGTGCGCGGACGCCATCACCGCCAACACCGGACAGGTGTGCTTCGCTGCGAGCCGCGTGTACGTCCAAGAAGGCCTGGCGGACCGCTTCAACGCCGCGTACAAGACGGCTATGACGGAGAAGGCCAGCACGGCGGGTGACCCAGAGGATCTCAAGACGCTGTTAGGCCCTGTGGTGGACAACGCGCGGTTCGAGCGCGTGATGGGCTTTATCAAGCGGGACCAGCAGCAAAACGCGTGACATTGCCCAGCTTTTACACAGGAATAACAACCCTGACCTTACATTAAGTGAGTAACTAATTATCAACCAGTCCCCTACTTGTCATTTACTGGTTATTGACCCAATGAAAACTGTGGACGCTTTTTTCCAACTCAGCCAGTTCTTCGAATTACACGCTGAAACCACGTTCATTTGTAAGCCATTCTTTCAGCCTACCTGCCATTCAATTTTGACGTGATTTGGTGTGGTGGTGGTGGCGTTATTGAAGGAAACGCAGCCGGATACCCCCTAGGAAAGAAGTCAGCGTTTCATCAGATATCTCAACAACCACTGGTCCAAATCACTAAAAAATTGGTAGGCAACTAAATCTGACCCTATTCTTCATTCTTACCTACTTTCTTCATTTCCGACCATTCCTTCCTACTCGGCTTTTTGATTTCCTTGTCTGCGCAGACTTTTCACCTTTTTTTGATGTTCCTGCGCACAGACCACAAGTACCTTTTCTAGCCACACCACCCACACCACACCCACGCCACACCCAAACCGCCGGAATTGATACCTCAGCACTATTACTTCGGGCATTACAAAGCCTTTGAAAATCAGCTTTTTTGATACCTAGTGGTTTAGCTGATACCACTACTGGTCCCTGCTTTTGCTTGCTAGAGCAATTGAGACAGAGCTTTTATAGTTACTCAGTATACTAGTAAATATACTGGTAATAAAGAATTTCTCTGTAAATTAGCATATCTTAGTAGTTTTGTGATTGTAAAGCGGAAGATGATTTCTATTAGAAGATCCTAAGACTAGACACTACTATATACACATTGGAATAACACAAGGAAAGTACTACTACTGAGGCTGTAGTAAGCTGTAGGGTCCAGTTAGACTGTATATCTGTGGGTCAGTCCCGAAGGGATCCGATAGAGGAAGACAGGAAAGGGTATCAGTAGATATACCGAAAGAGAAAGGGGTAGCCACACCGGCATGACTGAATAGGCAAGTGTTACTAGAGATCGGATGTCCCCAAACATGCGGTACAGAAACAGGAAGATAAGGTGATTGGATGAATGGAGGTAGCACAAGAGACCGGAGGACTATCCCACTGGAGGAGGGATAATCTGAGTCAGTTATATCAACAATATGATGGTCATACTCATGATATGATGTACCATAGTGAGGATATGATTGAGCATGTATTTAAGGATGGATCTTCATCTATTATCTAGAGGAGTTCTTATAATTCCTTGCAATTATCCTTTTTTATTACCTTACCCCTACTATCAGTTAGCACCAACTATAGCAATCCAGAGCTCTATAGTTTGGACCTGCAAGAACATCTACAACTCTATTACTTTGCTATAACTGGAGCTTGTTTGTGTCTTTCTATAAGGACTTATCTCAAGACCCAGCCCATACCACAGTGTCCCCTTGACCTTAAGCCCTTGGGGTGATTGACCCAAGTCTCCCTGATACTTGCCACCCCCCAAAGCCCCTTAAACCCCCTTATTATTGTTAAACCCATTCCCTACCTCGGCCCTACCAGTACGGAATACTCTGACCAAGACCAGGTCAACACAGAAACCTCTAACACTCTTTCACTGCCTGTTAATAATTCTCATGTACCCGAATATAATCTATAAGTTTTAACAGTAACTTGACAGTTTACAGATCTACTAGTAGCTGTATTTCTAGAATTTTTTTTTTTCTTTATAATCTTTTAATCTCTATATTATCTAGAATTTTATAAAAGATTTCTTATTTTCTTTGCTACTGTTAATATTCTATTAATAGATAAATTACTGTTTCTATATTTCTAGAGCAGGCCCTATACATTGTTAAGCTCCGGACCTTGATTTAGTATAGATAGATATCTATAGATATGGCAGGTGACGCCCATACAATCGGCCACAAGAAGGGGGCTTAGCAGCACACCATCCCTAGTCAGCCCCTGAAACACCCCGCGTGTATAGGCAGTTTGGGGTGAGAAAAGCACTACAATCAGCTAAATATCAGGGCACTTGTGAGGGGGGTCTGCCTGAAGCTTAAGCTACCAGAAAGCTGCTTTAGCAGCCAGCTGGAGCCTATTCTCCAGGAGGTACCTGCCTGTAATGGGTCGGTCATAGCCTATAGGCTGGGTACAGACATTAAACTTGATTAATAATAATAATAATAATAGAACAGATATAATAAAATAATAAAAGAATGATAAGAGACACACCAAAACACAAAACATCACAGTATTTATGTCAGGTGACTGTAATTTGCAGCATCGAATTCTTCTGTATTGTACCGTCATGGCGGGCCATGTATGTAATCTTCGGCCAAAACGATGTCGTGCTGCGGGGAATTGCTAGCGAGTGGGGAAACGCAGCATCTCATCAGCCATATATACGAACAGAACAGCCCCCGATAACATGGCCAGGCTCCCCCAATTGCGTGATTACTAACTGTGCCTTTCTTTTAAATACTCTTCAACTGCTCCCTTGAAATCTCGCACATGCGTTTGATCCAGTTTTGCAACCGGGCATTTCGTGACCCCAGCTTACTTCCTACTTCCGCCTCCCCTCTTCGGCCCGCATTACAGCTCTCCCGAATAACCCAAATCCTCCAACAGACACACGCAAAAAAGCGAACAATGGCCACAGCAATGGGGAAACGCCTTGAAGGCAAAACAATTCTCGTCACAGGCGCCTCGTCTGGCATTGGCCGGAGCACAGCCAAGGAATTTGCCCGCACATCTCCCCAAAATCTCAAGATCATCGTCACCGCGCGAAGGATCGATTCGTTGAAGGAGCTGGCCCAGGAGATTAAGGAGGAGGTGGGCGATGGGGTTCAGGTGTTGCCGGTGCAATTGGATGTGAGCAAGCCGAGCGGAATCAGCAGCTTCGTGGGCGCTCTGCCAGAGGAGTTTAGGGAGATTGATGTTTTGGTCAACAACGCGTTAGTAGTTCCATATGTTGTATATTTCCCCCTATGAAAAGGCATGTTCTTACCAACTGGGGCATATGCATATATAGTGGACTCGTCAGAGGCGTAGCCCGCGCCCCCGAGATTGCCGCCGAAGACATCGACATCATGTTCTCCACCAATGTTACCGGTCTCATCAACATGACCCAGGCCGTCCTGCCCATCTTCAAGAAGCGACCCAACGGCGGACGCGGAGATATTATTAACATTGGCAGCATTGCTGGGCGGGATGGATACCCAGGAGGCAGCATCTACTGCGCCACCAAGGCCGCTGTTCGCACATTTACAGATTCCTTACGGAAAGAGTTGATTGATACACGGATCCGGGTTATTGGGGTTGATCCCGGCCAGGTAGAGACGGTACGCTCTCAATTCCTCTTCAATCCCTGGCCAATGGCCCAAAAGTTGATGATACTGATGTGCATCTTCTTCAATTTGACAGGAATTCTCCGTCGTTCGATTCTACGGAGACAAAGCCAAAGCGGACGCCGTTTACGCGTGAGTTATCCATCCACATACCCTCACCATCGCTTCAGCATCAAATTTGCAAGTTTGTAAAATATGCATCCACTGACCACTTTTTGCTTGCTTGTATAGTGGCTGTGATCCCCTTACCCCAGATGACATAGCCGAAGTCATCGTCTTCACAGCGGGACGACCAGAAAATGTCGTCGTTGCAGATACTTTGATATTCCCACAGCATCAGGTAGGTAAAAACAAAAAGACTACATACAGAAACTTCCCCCCCAAGATCGCCCCTTTCTTTTTCTCAACACCCCCCGCACAGTCATCCAACCGCGGCTAAAGCGGGGTGATGAGTAGAGTGTCATCTAGTTAACAGTTTCGACTAATTGCTTGATGTTTTATAGGGCTCTGCTACGATTGTGCACAAGAGAACTTAGATCCTTTGAGCAATACAACCAGCATATTACACGCAAGCTACATAGACTTGAAAAGAACTATCAGTCAATAATAATATCTTGCTCCAATATATCGGGAGTATACAAGAAGTATTATTATAAACTTGCAGTGTGTCTATCCAAAAACCAGGAAATAAAGGAGAACACGGTGGGAAAACACCTCAACCCTCTTAAGTACCCCAAACCTCTCATCTGACATTTTGTAGTATAAAGCTAGGACAGGGGGAGCAGTCAATTGCTCTTTCTGAAGATCACCCATCTACACCCCCCATTTATACTGCGACAAACTAAATGAAACCTTCCGTATATACACCGATCATCATCATCATCATCAAACGTGTAAAAAGTTTTAAGCATAAAATAACCATTCCAGGGCAGAAGCCACACAAAAACAAAATCCACTTTGCCACGTGGGAGTCCTGTCCACGAGGATCGCCAGGGGCGCATGGAGAGTTCAAAACTACTTAAAATTCTAATTCTCTTGTCAAAAAGTTGACGAATTCCAGATGTATGCGCATTGCTCCTGATGCGGTGCGGGAGAGAGGGATGGCGGGGGGGCCGTGTGATGAAACGAAAGATTCAACGCCTGCACACACTTCCTCCACCCTGGCCATGCGGAACGGAAACTGTTACAGCACCTCATCCCATATAACAGCAATGATATGAAGAGGAAAAAGAAAGAAAAAAAACAAAAACAAAAACAAAAATGCTGTCTCTCATATATGGGAGTTGGATTTAGCCGCTCCACTACTGCTTTTTTCTTCTGAAACCCTTTCGCCCGTTGTGATGTTGTGATTCTAAAAGCGAAATGTTTTCGCGGGGTTTCGTTTTTCTCTTTTAGCTAGCGTTTGAGAAAGCTGAGTCGGACAAGATGTGGTGATTTTGTAGCTTGATGGGGCTGTATGAGAATGATAGGTAGAGAGCATGAATGGAAAGGAGGGTGATGAGAGAAAGTGCTGTACTGTAGATATAGCTGTCCTATGAGGTGGTAGGATGTTGGTGAAGAAGTTGGTGGCTAGCAGCCGTGACGCTCCTGAAGAGAGTGTATGTCCCAAAAAACCCCCAAGGGAATTGATCAAGTAAAGATGGAGCGGCAGTGGCGATAACTACCTTATGGGCCCTACTGGTTTCCAACTACGGTCCTGTGTACTGTAGTTGGAAGGCAGGTAGGGCCTATAAGGTACCTATATATACCCAACCAACAACCGAAAGATAATCGATGATAATTAACCCCGCCCCCTTGCCTCCTCTCCTTTGCTAGAAAAAAAAAAGAATAAACTTGGGGGAACACAGCAATCAATGCGCATAGTTCAAGAAGTTGCGGTGAGGAGCTCTCAGGAAGCTACCTGTCCCAAAGAGAAAGGAAAGAGAAAAAAGAATAGGAATGGAAAGAGTTGTACAAGCGCATCTGTAGTAATTTGTACTCCGTCCTGCAGCATGCTTTTTCTTTTGAAAAAGTGATGCCACACGTGCAATGAAGACCGTGCATGATGCTTGTTTCAGCCATAAACACACTTTTTCTTCTGCAGATTGTCATACAGTTCATGATAGGAAAATGTGATCACGCTCCAAAGAGCATACATATCAGAAAACGCGGGGGGAGGATTAGATATCCTGCAGATCTTGAGAAATTTTGATACTCAATCAGCTTCATGAAATGCATAATCAATCCTGCCGAAAGAGGGGAAGAGATGATGCATGGGAATGGGTTAGAATAGGGTTCTTAGCCATAATTTTTAGCCAATAAGAGCCCGTCCTTGGTGGATGAAATCATGTGACTGCTACCGTATGTGGTGCTTGATAGCCACATCCACATCTGCCATTAGCACCTTCCTCCACACCCTTCCATATATTTATTCCCCCTGAGCCTTGCCCTTATAGGAGCTTTTGCTTCAAACTTTACTTTTTTGGGAACGTAGAAGCTTCGAAACTGCCACCAGCTGTTTCCCCTCCACGCCTCAAGCGACGAGACATGGTAGAACGTGCAATCATTGTGGGAAGGAGGACGTGGGTGTAACAAGCTTTTGAAACATCGCCTTCCATCATGGACCCACGGAGAAGAGCTTCTGGGTGGGGCGGGGGAAACACACATGACGAAATGCCTTGTTCCTTCGAGGTTACATGCTCGCTCACGGTTTGACCAAGTCGATTGAGGAAGCGCTGTAATGTAGTACTCTGCAGATATGAAAAGTAAAAGAAATCCTGTGGCCCCATCGCATTGAGATGCATGAAGTCACT
This sequence comes from Polytolypa hystricis UAMH7299, assembly GCA_002573605.1. Classification (NCBI taxonomy): domain Eukaryota; kingdom Fungi; phylum Ascomycota; class Eurotiomycetes; order Onygenales; genus Polytolypa; species Polytolypa hystricis. Next base: position 17,306 of record PDNA01000011.1, on the reverse strand, counting down.
TGAAGCCAGTGTAGAATAAGATGGCTGGCTGTGAGTGGATGGTTTAAGATGCTACGCGCTTTATGCAAATGAGCGGCTAAGGTGGAGTTTGAAAGCCAGTGCGATGACGACGCTTTTGTCCATTCATTCATTGCGAGAGAGTGCTGGTTGGGTTAGAACAAGATTCTTTGGTGGGCTGTAGGGCGGCTAACCATTGGGAGGCGTGACACTCGAAAGCCCTATTAAACCACCTGCATTACTGGGAGGTATTGGGCAGATGCGTGAAGGAACCACTGTACTTTGGAGACCCAGATGCGTCATAAGAAGGTATGTCTTCTATTTCTGGAATGTCAGCATGCTGGTCCTGAGAGATATTGGTTCATATATCACCCTTGCGCGGTATATGTATACAAATCTCGCGCCTTTTACCAGCCCCCATCAAGCATGAACAAGTTCCTTGTTTATCCCAGCAAACGCCCTTGAAAGCGTCCAAGCAGTCAGCCAGCCCATAAAGAGGTACCCGATCGGAAATGCAGCATCTGTGCAACACATGTATACTTCCCATTCAAACCCTCCACCGCCTTCACCAGTGTTTTACTTATTCATCGACATGCAGCGGCTGCTCACAAGCCTGCACCAGGCGGGACATGGGCATTATTTGCTTCGCTAGTTAAATGCCTGTAATAGCACTGAGAATATGTAGCCGGTGAAGCTCCAAAGATAAAAAGTTCATGTTCAATCATGTCATTAATCGGCCCTCACACGGAACGGAAATGCGGGGAGAAAGTTGATTGAGGGCTATGACAGAAGGCTTTCCGCTCCACAAGGGGATCTTGCTGCAGATCATCATCTGATGGATGGATGCTCCAGCTGCTAACGCACGCAAATCCCACCCAGTCTGCCACAGGACTTGCATTGCTTATATAGACGCCGTGTCATTGGGGGGTTGGGGGTTTGTGTTGATTGGAACTCCTCTGTCGCAGGAGTGTATCTAGTAACTTTAATGGCGTGGAGCGTCCAAAAACGCCAACGAGAGAGCCCTGTGGGATCAGGATTGGGATGGAGAGGCGGGAAGGTGAGATTGGTTGCAGCGATTGCGAGTGGTGTGTACAGCCAGGATGGCTTGGCTTTAGGCTGAGGAGGGAACTAGGGGCGCTCGTAAGTGGGTTAGTATCGCCAATATGATAGGGTCGAGGGCTGTCGGCAAATCCATGCAGGTGCGGAGTGCAGAAAGCGCAGATTGGGCCCATCTTGATTCACAGCAGCCACTCAATCACAGCATCAGACGAAGTGCACTGCATCCACATCTCGACAGTTAGCTCGTGTGGTTAGCTAGCACCAAGTCAATTGGATTGCCCACACCCTTGAAGTCCGCAGACTCCGCACAAACTGGAATTATCATGGGATCGAAGAGGAGGCGAGAACTCGACGATATTTCGGCCTTGGTCTCCGTGATGGTAAGCGGACAATTTGTAGTTAAATGGGGCTGGGGCCAGATAGCAAGATAGGGGGGGGATTGTGCTGAATAGGGTTCAGGTTGTTGTGGTTAAGATGGCGACAGCCTATCAACACACGAGGTACACAATACCCCGTAGCTAGCTTGGGGGCAGCAGCTGCAAAAAGTAGCCGGTACAGATGTGCCTCCGACCTTCCCTTTTTGCTCGCTTGGTTTCCCCAACCTTACAAGACACACAAAAACAGCATATGTATCTCAAACACAATAATAATTACCGGACATCATCCTCTTCGACGTTCGACTCCTGTGTTGTTTTAGCCCCTTTTGCCGTCTTTGGAAGTGGGTTCTGCATCTTTTGACTGATCCATCGTTCTAATTTCCACTCTCCCCACTTGGTATGAGTACACGCCCAGCAACCTCTATCCTCTGCTGTCCCCAGCACACCCACCCCTCTCCCTGATCCCTGTCTTCTCAAGCTTGCTGTTGGTTTCAGTGGACTTTCTTAGCACCGAAACTAACAGTCGTGACTGCCCAGACTGGTCAAGTCGCTTTTTTTGGCGCCTTCCTTCTTTGAAAGTCTCCAACCCTTCCACCCTGCTATCCCAAAACGTCTCTCGCTTTGGCTCCCAATTGATCCTTTGTCATCGGCCTTGTGCTTTGTTATATCTCTGTCCCATCGCACTGTCGCTGGTTTCTGCCTCTCTTGTTTTGAAAAGAGACACAAGATTGTTTTGAAGTCCATTCACTTTTTACGACATGGCATCCAAGGTAAGCTCGACCGCCATTTCCCTAACCCCCCCCCCCCCC